>JANTPZ010152310.1:0-14915 GCA_025593235.1 Vachellia pachyceras | reverse complement strand
GTTGGAGAAGAAGACTAACACCATGTGTAGCAACTTAGGTCGCCAACTCCGTCAGTTTCTGTTCTACAATTGGGAGCTCAGAATTGTCTATATTGCCAGAAATCAGAATGAGGTAGCTGACTGCCTTGCGAAGGAGGGCCTTTCCAGGTCATCCTTTTATGATTCTTGTCCTCAGCACCTTAGGACTTTAGTGTCCAAAGAGGCTTTGGGATTTATCCCCACTTAGGTTTCTTGTTGTTTTAGCCTGTTTTAGGCTTCTTTTGTATCAAAAAAAAAACATCGTCCCAAAAACATGCGTTCGGGCCCTCTCCTCTCTGCGTCGGTGGTAAAGCCATTCCGGATCCAGCTGTAACCCCCCCGTCGTCCTCCAATCTGAAACCGGCCTCTCTTCAACTGGCACGCGCGTGCACTCCTTCGAATCTTCACCCTTCAATGCATCCCACGGTCCAAATGTTGCCACGTCACTACGTACTCCATGCATGTAACCAAGAAGTTCACAATCACAGACGTCAAGCATGGATCCAGGATGATGTGAAAATAACACAAAATTATTCTTGTTATCCTTCAAATTTCAACTCAATTATAAATTTACTCCTTACAATAATTCGTTGTAACCCAATCGTTCATACTTCAGTCCATAAGTTTCGCATAGATTCGATATAATTTTTTTTAAAAAAAAACTTATATCTAATCTGACTAGATCTTACTTGGAAGCCATATGAGATGGCTCAAGATGGCTCATTTATGGAAAGGATCATTTTATTAGATGGGCAAAATGTTAGTGGTTGAATTATAATTGAGTTAAAAGTTCATGGATTTAGTTATAATCAAATTAAAAGTTAAGGGAACGAATTATAATTAAGTTAAAAGTTAAGGGCTGAATCATAATTCATAGTAGAAGGATTGAGTTAAAACTTGATAAAAAAATTAATTTTCCCTAAAAGTTTCAAGGAATTTCTATTTTAAGATTGCGCAAAGTTGTAGGAGTATTGTTGATGTCGTAGCAAAATATCTTTTAAAGGTTCTTTACCAAAAAAAAAATATCTTTTAAAGGTTTTAAAACAGAGTAATACCGTCAAATCAACAATGTTTAAAATATCTTATTTTGAATAAAACGTCCAATAACATCTTCACCTTTCAAAGTGAAATCAATGGATGCGTGTTTATATTTATTTCGAGGGGACATTACCCAACAAACGTGCTACATTTGTTTTGTCTTCGAGGGACACTGTTTATTCTCGATCAGGATCACATGAGGCAAGAGCAATGGGGGCTGAAAAAAAAAATCTGCCAAATGGTTCAACGTTGGACGTGGCTTCTTTTGGATCGTGAGATGTGTTGAACGGTGAAGATTCTATCCCCAGCACCTGCATGCACGCTGCTTGCAACGTTGTTCTGTACTTATCCCCCAGATATTCCGTAAAACATTTGAAGTTCACGCTTGGCCAGCTTTTATGAGGGAAGGTTGAGTCGGTGAACGTGGACTAGAAGAGTTAAATTGTCTTTTTGCGGATTGGTTTGTGATTGCTTCTGCATGTGTCTGTTCTGTGATGGTTTGGTTCATGCACACATGTGCACCTCGTTAGATACTTCGCGCTACCCCGATCCCTTTGGATATCGGTGGTTTCCGATCATCATCATATGAATATAATAGACACGTACGTAAGTCCACTGATAAAAACATAGCAGCATATTAACATTTGAATATACTGCATGCAACACCCATGTTAGGGATAGAAGGGGTGTATTGCTACGAGCACATTCATTTAATTTGAGAGGGTTTGTTTTAGAATGCTTCCTGTGATTACACATACGTTTATGTAAGTTAAAATTAAATACTTTGTACATTCTCGACCTGTATACTGTAAAGTGGAATAAGGTTCAAACCAAGGCATGTCGTTGCGACCAGGGAGTGCGAAATAGAAGTCCTTTGAATATTTACAACCTCTCCAAATAAATTCTTACAGACTTGGGAGCAGCGGCGATCACTTTTGTCAAAAAAGAACGACTCAGAATCTTTCCTTTGCTTTGGTATTCATCTTCTGTCAGTTTGTACAGCTGACATCAACTTGCGCTGCCTTTTTTCTGTTCAGGAAAAAAAATAGGTGAAAATCGTAAAAAAAAACGACTGAGTCAGCAAAATATCTGCGACAAACGAAACAAATTTAGAACGACAGCCACTCAAAGTAAGCATTGAACTAAGACTAACGTTTCTTAAGATCAAACTACAATTATCAACCAAGTTTAAGGTACTGCTAGTAGTTTAAAATCAATACAACTTTCATTTTATATATTGACCCGTTTGGGAATGCAGTAAAGAAGTACTTTATGCAAGTCGAGATAAATATATGGAGGAGATTATCTCATTTCGCAGAAAAACACTGTTGAAAGTGCGTTTGACTTTTGAAAATATTGTTTCAAACAAGTTGTATTGTAAATCAAAGAATGATCAAAATATGTGTGTGTGTGTGTGTGTGAATTTATGCAAGCAACTGCTTTTAATTCCGACCTTTTTGGCCAGTGGTTTTTCAATTGCCAATGGTCTCTTAGCTTTTTAATGTTTTTACACCGGTTCTCTTCCGGATGGATTCTGCAGAAACATTGAAAACCAAATACGACACTGTACTATGGATCATCGATCGTATTGTTGGTTCGCCTTTTGTTTTGGTACGTGTTTAGCTTTTAAAGACACTGGCTTAAACAATTTATTTCAAGTATCTGTATGCTTCGTGAGGATAAATATCGTAATTCTGATCAAAAGTCAGTGGATTGATGCAAAATGAGAATTGACCTTCCAGAGAATGTCTACTTTTTTTTTCATTTTTTTAAAATAAAACAGTGTTTATGCGCCATGCAACGTTGACTCTCATGGAGATCGTGGTTCAATGCTTTAGATGATAATTAATCTATTATGGTTTGAACAAAAAGATCCGCGAATGTGTGCCTATCGCTTTCCCTACTAGTGAATAATATTATCAACGCGTAGGTCTGGAAATTGATGGCCGCCCTGCTTTATAACTGAGAAGAAGATGTCGTCTTTGCTGGAGGAAAATGGATAATAAAACACGTACGATAAGGGATTAGACTAATCGTAATATATACTAATTTATATACGTTGTTTGGAAGTCATACAAAGACGTCATTAGTTTATTATTTAGGTATTCACTTGACAGCCAAAATAAACATGATACAAACACACTCAAATATTCTGTTAGGTTATTGATATAAAAGTTTGATGTCTAATTTTAACGGATTAGAAAAATAATCAAGTTAATTATTTATAATAAATATATGTCGGTTTTCTTAAGATATTGTATTTCATCATGATTAATCTTAAATGAAAACTCTTGACATGTCTGCATGAACCTTATAAACGATCCACTGTATTAAGGAGCGAGAGTGGATGACCATATTTGTATACCAAGAGATAAATATGGTAACATGCCAATGTAAAATGATTTTTTAATATCTAATATGACATTTGAAGGGAGAAAATAAATCTCAAGGTGCATTGGTCAAAGAGTTACGTGCTTACGTTACACGTTGCAGACAAAGAATGGAGAGTGAACGAATGATAATCCCTCTTTTAACAAAAAGCAAAGATAGATTCGTAAGGGGAAGAACCTAGGAAGGGCTGAAGTGATTATTAACTATTTACAAATTAAAATATATTTTAACTACAATTACAACCTTGGATCTTTTCGACTTTTAAAAGTACTTTTTGAAAAATAACATGATCATCTTGATGAGAAATTTCATGGTCGTGCCAGATCCACCGCGGGCATTTCAGACTTGTTAGGTAGCAACTTGAAGACATGTTTGGGGGTGTAATAATTCACTGTTCATGGTTTTCGTTTTGAAAAGTCCAACTCTAAGCTCCAACACTTTCGAAGAGCCGAGGAAATATTAAACCAGGCAAGGAAAAAGCGTAGCAAGTTCCAGAACCATTATAATAATTTATTTCACAAATCACCGAGGTCCGCATCCCTCTTCCTCTCCGGTCTTTTGTATCATCCGGGGATCCTGCAATCGCAATGGGGCAGTGTGGTTCGTCTGAGAGTCACGAAGGCGCCAAGTTGAGTTTAGGTAAAGGTAAAGGCAAAGGCAGGAGAGCTGCTGGGGAGTCGTTCAGAAGATCGTCGGCGATTCTGCTGATGGATTTGGACGGCGGATTTAAAGAATTGAAGCAGCCAGTCACGGCGAGCTCCGTGATCGCCGATCACCCGAATTGTTTCCTTTGCAATTCTGAATCGATATACCTGGGGACGTCTTTGCCGCCGGTTCCGGAGGATGAGCAGCTTCGACCCGGCCAAATCTACTTCCTCGTCCCACTCTCTCACGCGCATCAACCTCTGTCCCTCTCTACTCTCTGTGATTTCGCCATTAAAGCTGCCTCCGCTCTTCCCTGATCATCGCCTCCGTACTGGGTAATGCTTACCCGTAAAATTCAATTCATTTATTATCATTCTCCCTCCCCCCCCCCCCGCCCGCCAATTTTTCTGTGTCAAGAACGGTACTTATAGTTTCGCGTTTGCGATCTTTGATAGTGTTATGGCCGCACGCATAGGATGTTAAAAATTTTGATCATGTATTTATTGCTGATGTTTAACAGGGAACTGTTGATATCATAATTTTTTTTAAAAAAAAGAAGGTGGATGGCAACGAAGGCTTGAAAAAGTGTACTGTTACTATTTGTGTTGAGAAGGCCCGGGGCGGTTTTGGTGGATCTTACCTGACAGTGAAATGGAGGGTCTACTAAACTCTGTTTTTGGTGGTGGCCTGTCTCCCATGGGTGACTGTTGATTGTGGCGAGCACATTGCTACCAACTTTTTTATTTGATATCCAGGTTTGGAGATGTTTTTAAATTGCTCACACTCTGTTTTTGTAATTGGGTTTCTTGACGACTACGCTACGCCGGAGAAAAAATAGCATTGGAAGGAAAAGCAATGTGATTGTGTGGGAACTCCGTTAGGAAAATGGATTTTACAGATTTCGAGGCATTTTGGGAATTTCGAGATGGTTTTACGGATTTTAAGATGATTTTTACAGATTTCGAGATAGTTTTGTTTCGACTTACGTACACCGTTGGGAAGAATGGCTTTCCAAACAAGCGCATGTAATTAAGTATTATATGAATACGAACAGCAAATAATACCTGCAGTGAAAATATAAAATAAACCCATCCCATCTGACTTTCAGTTCACTGCTCTGCGGCTTCTTCCTCCACTATGCGACTTCATCGGCGTCAGCATCGGATCTTCCTTGGCTTTACCAGCGTTGGCATCGGTGAAGTAATAGCAGCAAGCACCTATCTGGGGATGTTGCTGCGGCGAATGACTGTAACCAGACGACGGAGTTACTCAACGCTGATGACAATCGTTGTCGTTCGATGCCGGTAAGGATCATCGTTATCTGGAGTCGTCATCTGCTGGTGGATTTCATTGTGGGAAATATATGCTTATCGGAACTTCTCTCAGAAATGTAAAACTTCAGCAACAATAGCGTCGACGGCTTGTCACCATCGTCCGGCCAATCCTTCGTATTCTTCTATGAAGTTTCGAACGATTGGATGTCAAATGTGGCCAATAAGTGTTGCAGGTGATGAAGACCTTAACTAGTGCCGCATCAGTACTGTTAACGGCATCTGCATAAATCATTAACAAAAGGACTTTAATCGGGAAACATTATGGGTGGAATAAAATGTAAAAAAAACTACAAACTTTAATGTTTGATGTGAATTATTATTAAATCAAACGGGTGAATCACATCCATCCAAAATCAAATATAAACAGCACTTTCATTGATATAGAATTTATTTCACCTACCTATCTTAAATTGTGAAAAATTATTTAAAAGAACAGTTTCAATTCAATGTACCATTTGTTCAGTTTAAATTGATTCCAATTTCAGACCCCATGTTTATTGTTTTTCAATTCCAATTGTTATAGATTGTATTATATGATCATAGTCTAATGTTATAGGATGCCACAAAACGAAAGTAGGGAAGCATGAATTGGAGAAGAATTATGAATGGATGCCATCATTAATGCTTTCACAACTGAATATAGTGAGGGCTGCCCTTTAAGTTAATGGCACTTTTATATCTATAGCATTTCATGGGCCCATTTAAAAATGCGATGGAGAAGTGTTTTTACTATCTACAAGGTAAATGTATGAAAGAGATTATTTCATTTTGCAGAAAAATACGGTTAAATACATGTTTGACATTTTCAAACGTGATTTCAAATAGCGCATTGTTAAAGGATAAAATTTGTTTATTTAGTCTTTTGAAATATTTTATTTGACTAATTACAAATACAAAATGTCATTATATTTTTTTATTATATATATTATAATATTAATTTATTTTGAAGCAAGTTTTAAATTGATTTAAATATGATATGATTAAAAAAATATAAATTAATGTATAGGTTTAAAATAGTAAAATTGTGGTAACCATCCATACTCTACCTTTCTTCAACTTAAACAAATGATTTCTTATTCTCCTCTCACCTCCAGCAAACCATACAAGGTAACATAACCCTACCCTCCACGGTTCACCCTAATTTACCCTACCCTCAAACCAAACAAGCCCTAAGAATGGTGGGAGTGGAGGCATTCAAAAACAACGTTCATGTAAGTGGAGACAAAATTCCTTTCACGTGTTTACTTGGTAGACCGCTAATCTAAACACAGACGATACCACCGGCCAGCAACCCACATTTACATTTGTGTATCATATCGCAAAGGAAGCACGATCCTATTTCTCAACACATAGCAAACAACCCAGTGATATTTATAAAGAGGCAGCATGTGGAATTTGGTCTGGGTTGGGAGCATCTCCTCCACAGAAGAACACGTCTATAAATACCCCCCCATCAGTATCAATCCCCCATCTCACTCTGAAACACACAAGCCCATGATTGAATTGAACCTACAGCCTGACTTCTATTATTTTCTTTTTTTGGGTTTGAACGTACGTAGATAATGAAATTATTATTAAGCAACAGCAAAGTTCTTCTACTTCTTCGTACATGCAAGTCAGGCTCATTTCATAATTCATTTATTAATTTAGTCAGTAGGTAGCATGCGGGGAAATAAGTCGGTTAACACTCATCATTCTAGACTGATCACATCATAATTTGGTTAAACTATGCTTAACATTTGTTTTGAAGTCGCCAACAACGATGTTTTAAACAAAGGGGTGACCAGTAGCGAGGAAAAAGGAAAATGTAGAGTACAGGGTAGGAGGATGGGATGAGGAAACTCTAGTAAAATTATTAACGATGAGGTTAACTTAGGTTGGGTGTTGAGGGTTGTCGCTTAGGACTTCTGGGTTTGGCACTGAAAAGCAAAATATAGAACTAAAAGGAGGACCAAATAATGACCCCCCGTTTCCATAAAACGCCCAACGATCCCACCTCCCACGCAGCACACAGATTCATGGGCAGAGTTTCTACCTTAACTTCCACACACACCAGCAGCCCCCATTCCCATAATCTCAATATTAATGCAATTACATTTAACCTCTCTATTTGATTTTTTTAACTGCTGCATTAACTGTATGAAGTTAGCCAGGGGCCGAGGATAGCTGAAAGCTGAATATCATCGAAGAGAGATATAAATATATATATATGAAGGACAAGTTTGTAAATTCATTTCCTCTGCTTTCTAATATATATTAATATACCCACACATATCTATATTTGATGTCATGAATCTTGGTACAAGGCTTGCAGCTACCTTATTGACAAGAGATCGGGTCAGGAAACTAACGACAACGAGAATGGTCCATCTCCGTCCCTTGCTTGCGGTGGCCGTTATCGCCATCTTGCAAGTGTCGCCGTCAGCCACGACGGAGGCGGAGGTGGTGCTACCGGATGCGGCGAGGCAGTTCTTAGACGCTCACAACCAGGCAAGAGCTGCAGTGGGGGTCTCCCCACTTCAATGGAGCCTGAAACTGGCGAATGCCACGAGCCTGCTGGTTCGCTCCCAAAGAAACAGAAATGGGTGCCAATTCGCCAACATAAAACCAGGAACTTACGGTGCCAACCAGCTGTGGTCGGGAGGGGATCAGACGGTGACGCCCCGAGAGGCGGTGGAGGAGTGGGTGAAAGAGAAGAATTATTACAACCACGCCAACAACTCTTGCGAGCCCAATCACAGGTGTGGGGTTTATACTCAAGTGGTTTGGAAGCTAAGAAGTCACTGGAGCTGGGCTGTGCTCAAGCCTCTTGTGTGAAGGAGAAGGCCAGCTTAGCCATTTGTTTCTATAATCCTCCCGGCAACATTGTCGGCGAGAGCCCCTACTAGTTACCACCTCAAAGTTCCTTTCTTGTGTTGATCCCACTGTCTTTGCATGCGTCATTTTCCCTTTCCTTCTTAAATCAGTAATAAATCATCACTTGCTCATATATCTCCTTTTCGTTTCTCCCCCGTTTTTATGTATCATTACTGTAGCAGAAATCGCTTCACAATGCATCGCAATGATGATCTTACATGAACCGCCGATTTTTCTTTTCTTTTCTTTTTTGTTGGCAGCCAACTTATCTAGAAAAATAGATAAGGCAACAAAGAGGTTGAATCCAGGGAGAAGCTAGCTATTCTCAATGTCAGGAATCAACAATGTCACGAATCAGTTCGAATTTTTTACATATATTCAGTGTCTTTGGATACCAATGCTTCCTAGGGGGGCAAAAAAGGGATCAGGCAGGCTATAACCAAAGCCACTAAGATCCCAATGATCCCAGTACTGATGTCCAAAATGATTGGGACACCAAAGATGGCGTAACTTAAATGCACCGACGATTTTTGAGTCTTGCCCTCATGTGTGCACTTGCGAGATTTACTATGCAGTCTGGCCCATCTGACCCGGAACCTATCGTCACTAACTCTCGATTCACGGTCCGATGACCTCCCTTTTTTTTATTTGATTCCCTAGACATTGCTCAGATATTTTCTTATTCCTCCACTGATTCTCAACCGTATTTTTTTCTTTTGGCTTCCTTAAAAAATAAAATGATCCCACTTTCTCAGGTCCTTTTTTTTATTTGATTCCCTAGACATTGCTCAGATATTTTCTTATTCCTCCACTGATTCTCTACCGTTTTCTTTTGGCTTCCTTAAAAAATAAAATGATCCCACTTTCTCAGGTTGCACGTGGTTCAGAAACTGGAAAAGTCGGCAGGTATTTAATTGAAGCCATAGGATTGCTGAAGGATTTCGGATGTACCTGGAAATGCCGAATTGCGAATAAGCAAATACCCACATGGAATTCGGATCACAATGGCGAATCCGAACACAAGACACAGCAAAAGCACCGAAGGTGAGAGGAGAGGAGATGAGAGGATTCTCTGTAAGGGAAAGGTTATAGAGAAGACTCGTTTTCTCCGTGCGTTATGTGTGTTCACTTTGGGGAACCACTTCCCCCATCTTATAACTTCCCACAAGGGTCCATATTTACGCATTTGACCTAGCCCATGGATTTGGCCCTAATCCATCAAGGGTGTCCCATATTCCAACATCTCCCACTCACACTTGGTGGATTAGGAAACGTGGGCCTCATCCTTCTCTCTTCTTCCTTTCATACTAGGTGCTTTGCCGTGACCGCATGGGCATGACGTCTTTTAGATGTTTGTACTAGAAATCCCCTTCGCAGGACCAGCACAAGACAATCTTTCTTCATGTAGCTTGAATATGGTTATTATGCCTCATATGTCCTAGATTTAACCAAAATACACTTTCACTTTGACGAATTTAATCACTCCCAAGTCAACATAAGACTTAGATCGCCTTTCTCGTATGCGTGGTGTCAACACTTATGAAATCTCAAAGTTGATATCATAAAGGACATGTCACAGACACCAGCATAGTTGTGTATTTATCAGGTAATCTTCCTTTTGCCCATATATCATTTTGATATACGTCAACCACTTTCCTAACATAGTACCTTGTATCGCATCTATCATGATAGTAGGATGTACATTAAGGTAGCAGTCATTGAAGTATACCTCCATGATAATGTCAAAGTCAAATGACATAAGTAGAAATATTAATTTCTTGGGACTCACACAGCAACGAAGCAGGGATCCATTCACTTGCTTCCCTTTTGCGGTTCTATAACACATGTGGTATGAATCGCATGCTATGGTGTTTCTCTTATACTATATGAGCATATGTCGATTTTGAAACATTCTATTAACACCGTACAGACTTTTAGTCTAGATGTTTCCAACATCTAAACCCAAATTCTTCTACCTCTCATATCTCATGTGATGTCAGTATTGAAGAATTTGTTGTCTGGTAACAGGCATCATGGGAGCGGGTCTCCATGATTCGATCCATGTTTTATACGTATATACATTGGATCTCATCTCGACATGCTACACAGTTACTGAGGCGACATGATTTGTATTTCTTCTCTATCATATCAGCATTCCTGATGCCTTACTGGTGAATACAAGTGTCTCATCTTTGTATATTCCTCCTAAGTATCAAAGGCGGTAGCTCGTGTGAAAGAGCATACCTCACCTGCCTGTACGATATACTAGACATTGTATACTTGTACACAAACACATACAGTGTCTGTAATTTTACATATTGCGCATACCAATGGCCCTTACATGTTTCTCAAACATTTCTTTGGCTATTGGTTTAGTCAGGGGATCTTCGACCATACTCTTGGTCGAAATGTGTTGTATATTAATCACTTTTTGTGCTACATAATCTCTCACAAAATTATACTTAATATCAATGTGCTTTGTCTTGCTATGATATTTTGGGTCTTTCGTGTAGGCTATGGCTGCAGTGTTGTCGCAATGTATTAACACAGGATTTGTACTCTCTTTCCCAAATTCAAGGTGTTCAATAAATCTCTTCAGCCATATAGCCTACTGCACTGCCGCAGTACAAGCCACAAACTCAACTTTCATAAAATTTAGGGCTATGCACGTCTGTTTCTTGCTGCTCTAACTTATGGTGCCATTATTCAGTAAGAAAGTATAACCTGAAGTTGACCTTCGTTCAACTTCTTCTCCGCCTACATTAATATCGGAGAATCCAAGAAGCCGCAATTCGCTTCCTTGATAAGTTAGTGCATAATTCGTTGTGCCCTTTAAGTATCGCAGAATCCTTTTCATAGCATTTCAATGTTGTTCACCAGGATTTGACTGAAACCTACTTACCAGTCCAACTGCGAAACAAATATCTGGTCTTGTACACATCATTGCATACATTAGACTTCCAACGGCACTAGCGTAAGGAACTCTGTCCATTCTTTTCTTGGCTGACTCAGTCTTGGGACACATTTCAAGATTCAGGCTAACTCCAGTAGCTACCGGGGTGTCTAAGGGATTGCAGTCACTCATGTTGAAACGCTCGAGAATTTTCTTAATGTAATTCTCTTGTGAAAGAGATAGAACTCTTTTTTGAACGATCCCTTTGGATTTTAACTCCAAGTATGTACTCTGCTTCTCCCATGTTTTTCATCTCAAAGTTCGATGACAGCCATTCTTTAACGGCTAAGATCGAAGTTAGGCTATTTCCGGCCAGCAGTATGTCGTTTACATATAATGACAACATCACAAAGTTATCATCAAACCGCTTGACATAGACGCAGTGGTCTTCTTCAGTCATCTTAAAATCATATGAGGTTCTTGCCTTGTGAAACCTCAAATATCACTGTCTGGATGATTGTTTCAATCCATAAATGGACCTTTTGAGCTTACAAACTTTGCTCTCTGAACATTTCCTTACGAAACCTATGGGTTGTTCCATATAGATTTCTTTATCCAGGTCTCCGTTTAGAAACGCAGTTTTCACATCCATTTGATGTAACTCCAGATCTAAACTATTTACTATTACCAGAATTAGCCTTATTGAATTAAAGCGTACAACAGGTGAGAAGGTGTCATCGTAATCGATACCTTCCTGTTGTGTGTACCCCTTTGCTACCAGACGTGCCTTGTACTTGTCAATTGATCCATCCGCTTTTCTTTTTATCTTGAGAACCCACTTGTTCCCAATGGCCTTTCGACCTTTTGGCAGATCAACGAGTTCCTAGACTTGATTCTTTCTCATTGAATCAATCTCTTCTTCCATTGCCTTACTCCATTCGTTTTTGGCAGGGTATGACAAGACTTCATGTACATAACGTGGCTCATCATCTTCATCCGAGGTGACCATGAGTGCTTCCCCCTCTATTGGAAAGCGCTTCCTGGGTACATTTCCCCTGTCACTCCTTCTTGGAGAGACCTCTTGTCTCTTTCGTTTCTTTTGTCTCGGTCTCGGTAAAGACCTTTCTGAGCCTTCTGATCTCCCACTCAGATCGATATATTGAGACGACTGGGGATCATTAGATATCTGCACTACCTTATTTTTCTCTCTCATAAAGAGATACTGTTCGATCTATTTCTCCTCTACCAGGAAATTCACTTTCCAAAAATGCAGTATCCCTTGATTCAATTTCAGTCACGTTCCATCTTCATTTTCTCCAATGAAAACGTATTCTTTGGATTCTTTTGAGTATCTTATAAAGATACATTTCTTTCCTCTTGGACCCAATTTCCCATGCCTGTGGGAATCATCGTGAACGTATACAGCTGACCCCAGGGTCTTAAGATATTTAAATCGGGCTTGCGTTTCGTCCACAATTCATAGGGTGTGGAACTGACTGCTTTTAAGGGTACACGATTAAGTATAAAGACCGCTATTAATAAAGCATCGCCCTAATATGAAATAGGTAAGCTTGCTTGAGCCATCATCGATCTAACCATGTCTAGAAGAGTTCTATTTCTTCTTTCTGACACACCATTTTGTTGTGGGGTGCCAGGGATAGTTAGCTGTCTAATTATCCCTTTTTCTTCAGAGAGTTGTTCAAACTGATCGGATAAGTATTCACGACCTCGGTCAGTACGTAATACTTTAATTTATGTTCTATTTGATTCTCTATCTCATTTATGTACTGTCTAAAACTCTTTAGTGCTTTAGACTTATGTGAGATCAAATAGACATGACCATATCGTGAAAAGTCATCATTAAAGGTAATGAAGTACCAAGCTCCGTGCCTTGCTCTCACACTCATGGGACCGCATTAGGGGAGAGCAAAAAATCCGTGGCCCGCACAACCCGCCCAGAACCCGTGAAAATTCCCCGGATTGGGCCCGCCCATTGCTGGCCCGTTACTGGTGGGCTAAAAACCCGCTCATTTAAATATGAACGGGCGGGCTACGAGCATGCCAACGGGCTGCCCGTGCCCGCCCATATATTTTTTTAAATTTTCTATTGTTACTTTTACTTGCTGCCAAACCCAATTGCCCCCAAATCCATTCTTCCATTTTCAACCCCATTTACCCTAACTCACAGTTGCCCCCATATCCATACTTCCATTTTCGACTTCAGTTGGAGCTCACCGAGAGTCAACAGGTATGAAGGAGTACGCCCCAGCTTCTTAGACTTGCACTTTCTTCTTGAAGCTTTCTTCGACTGTGTTGCACGCTTTTTCGTCGTTGACTTTGCTGCAATCTGTTCCCCTCACGGTCGGTTTCCCCTATACCCAGCTCTTACCTTTTTTTCTTTAATTTCTTTGTGGATTACATAGATTGTGGAAGAATAGGTTAGGTTATCAGCAGTTTGTGCACTTCAGAATCATTCCAATCTGAATCCTTTTTTTTGGATGTTCGCCTTTGCTTAAAAATGTGTTTTCTGATCAACTTCTCAGGCTAGTTTCCAAGCTAAACCATTTTCCTGGAATGAAGCATCTTGATGTAGCCGGTGGCACAGGTGAGCTTTTTTGTCACTATATGTTTTATAATGCTTCTACACGTGGGTTTGAAAAATTACAAGTAAATCAACATATATTGGCAAAATTTGTATGGGAGAAAAATCATAAATGGCCGGAAGGAAGTTAAGGATTGCACACTGATGTATGGGAGAAAAATTATAATGCTTCTATGCCTTATGCAAAAGATGAATTGAGTTTACTAACTGCATGAGTTTACTGGTTTATCCGTTTTTTTCCATAAAGCATTTCAATTTGAGGAAAATTTGTCTACTTAAGAAAACCAAATGTTGAATATCTCATGTTCTTGCTGCTGCATATTTCTGTGCTAAAAAATAAGTTGTTTTCTAGGATTATATGCTGGGAACTGTTTAACATTATGTCACTGGGTGATAACAGTCATACGGTGATAATAATATGGAGTGGACAATATTATTATTGCTCAAGGATCAAGCTGTTTTTTTTTATTTTTTACACGGGCTGCCCATTACCCGTTAAAACCCGTCCGTATATGCCTTAGCCCGTTTAAGAATTGTTAAACGAGTTGAGGCATGGGCTAGCTCGTACCCGTGCTCGTGTAATTTAAATGGGCAGGCTACAGGTTGGGGCACGGGCTAGCCCGCTATTCGCCTTATAGCTTACCGCAAGCGTACAGGTCGCAAGTAGTATAAAAATATCGTTCCCACGAGGACTAACTCATAAACGAGATAATCGATGCAATTATGTGATTAATTAGGTTGAGTGGATCAATTTAGTAATAATGTCCTAAAGTTCTACTAAATTCACGAAAACTTTAATTCAACGATGAGAGATGTCTATGATTATTTTTCGCCAATGCAATTCATGAGAATTAAATACATACAACTCTATTAGTGATTAAATGACATAGTATGTTTGTCTAAGGTTCAAAAGCAATTGATTAAGCTCTCTCAAGTCATAACCAAATTAATATTCTCCTTTCACATGCACAATCTCTTGCTACAGTTAAAAGAAAATAATTATTAAGCAGCAACCTTAATATGACAATGCTAGGTTAATAACTATATCTCTATGTTACTAACAAACCATCCATTTAATCATTTAAACTTCAAGTCTAGCATAATTTTATCTAAGTCATGCAATTAAATTAACTCTCTC
>JANTPZ010152303.1:0-14059 GCA_025593235.1 Vachellia pachyceras | reverse complement strand
CGAGTGCTGAAAATCAGGACTCGAGTATTGGCAATACTTTCAGCCAATACTTGAAGTGTTGACTTGAAGTGTTTTCCAAAGACCACAACACTCGAGTGCTGTAAACCCAGTGCTCGAGTGTTGGCTTCTGCTATCAGCTTACACTTGCAGTATTCCATGACAACATTGTTTTGAAATATATTTTTAGCCTAATGCTCGAGTACTAACTTCCAATACTCGAGTATTGGCAACACTCTATGCCAATGCTTGAAGTGTTCACTCAGAGTATTGATCAAAAACTCATTTCCAAAGTGCAGTACTCGAGTGCAACAACATAGTACTCGAGTATTGACAACACTTTATGTCAATACTTGGAGTGTTGCCTGAGAGTACTGAATTTTCTTAAG
The DNA here is from genome assembly GCA_025593235.1 of Vachellia pachyceras. Taxonomy (NCBI): domain Eukaryota; kingdom Viridiplantae; phylum Streptophyta; class Magnoliopsida; order Fabales; family Fabaceae; genus Vachellia; species Vachellia pachyceras. Next base: position 13,673 of record JANTPZ010152303.1, on the reverse strand, counting down.
TTTAAAAGGTGCAGTGCTTGAGTATTGAGTTCCAATGCTCGAGTACTGTCAATACTTTGACACAACACTCGAGTGACTTCATGAAGTATTGAATCAACATTTTGAAACTTGGATTCTGAAATCATTTTTGCAAACTTTTATCATGATTTTGTTATCATCAAAACAAGGTACCAACAGGTTAGCCTATGCCAATTAGGGTAAATGTCGAAAGGGGGATGTAGAGAAGAGGCACACACTCATTCTTCTCCATTTTTCCTATCATTTCTCTACTCTCAACACTATCTACATCTTATCTCATCCCCAATCCCATGATGCACTTCCATTCACCCATCCGGAGTCCTGAACTGCTTACGATGAGCAGCTGAGGACCTCCCTTCCTCTTGGAGATGAGGATGGCTTGAGTTCAAGGAGCTAAAAAGGGGAGTAGTAGTTTTAATCTATATTTATTTTATAGATTACATAGTTTCTGAATTATGACTTGTGATTTGTACGTAAATACTTGGTCTCGGTCGAGCCAAACTTGGATTGCTTGTGTCTTGAATTTGCTTTGCGTTTGAGTTGGTAGAGTGAAGTCTCATTTCTACCTATTCAATGAGATCTTTGTTTTTCTCTTCTATCTTCCTAGTTATGCTTGATTTTAGAGGAATATTGTGTTGAGTTGAATTTTTCACTTGGCGGCTTCCATACACACACTAAGTATTTTTAAAGGGTTTCATGGAATGGAGTTCATTGCATGAAATTTCTGACCCAACGAGTTATTGGGGTTTACATTACAAAACTTAGTGCGAAAACTACTGCTACTTCCCTCATATTTTGTGAACTATGATGGCTTAAACCATTTCTAAGAGGAAAACTGTAACACACCTTAACCTTGCCTTTAGCTTCATTTTATATTGATTTGGAACCAAAGGGAAGCCTCAATTTACTTAAAAGGTCCAAAAGATTCAAAATGAAAACTTTCAACTTTTGAAAGTTACTATTCGTAGTTTTTCGGACCAACTTTGAAAATTCATAACTAATTCTAGAAAAATCAAAATTGAGTGTTTCCAATTTCTATTTGAAGCTTATAAATTCCTATATAAGAGAAAAATACTCATTGAGTCATTAGCTTCCCAATTGATATAGTTTTATGCGTGAAAATGTACTGTTCAATTGGTAATTTTTCAATTTTCCAAGGTTTTTTCTTGATTTTCTTCAAATGTTGGGACATCATAACTTTCTATACAAAACTCCAAATTCAGTGTTATTTGGCTTTTTTTAAAGCTTGCAATGTGAAATAAGTTTATGAAAAATTGCAAATCATTTGGAGTTCATTTGCTCTGTTTCCCGGTAGGTCAAATTTAGGGGTTTGACCAACTTCACTTTGACAGTTAGTCAAACTTCTCATTTTCAAACTTCACCATTTAAAACCCTAACTTCTAAACCTCTTTTAATCATGTTTAATCATGTAATTAGGAGTCATCAACTATCAAATAACAACCAAACATGCATAGGTTTATAATACATATTACACAACATGTGAAAATCCCATAATGTTATTACATTTACAACATAATTCCATATACATAAACATATAAAACCCTTGCTTCAAGCATCACACATTTTCTCCTTACCCTTTGAAGAACTTGTACCTAAAAATAGTTAGTGGGGGAGAGTGAGATTTTTGGAAATCCCAATAGCAAAACTTTCTAACAAGTTTCATAAAATGCATGACATGGTTTAATAATAAGTGTGAATTCATAATGAAATGAATGTGCAACATGGAGCATGTATATGCATATGGCCATAGCACATCAAGCACATATTCACACTTTCATTCTCATAAATTAACTCATGCAAAATTTCACAACATATTAGTTTAAGTTAGAAGGTCTTGCTACCTTATGTCTTTACTTTTTCCTTAACTTGAAAGGCCTCTTGCTTCCTTGAAAACTCACTTTCTTTCACCAAATCTTTACCTACACAATGGACAACATAATGGCCATCAAACACAATGCAAGAAGCAATGTAAAACTCTTTTAACCATCCCCTTAATCTTTATAAGTCATAAACCCTAAACTTATGTCTAAACTTTTTCCAATGTTTCCCTAAACTTGGGGTCACTTTTATCCTACATAAAAACTCATTTTGAATCCATTAGAAGCATCGAAATCATCAAAACAACACTCCTTCCCCATTTTCCAGCCATGGCCGAGACACATCACACATAATCAACAACATGAATTTTTCAACTTCCAACACCTAAACCATCTTATTCTTGATTCCAAACTCATATTCATGGATGGTATAGCTTGATTTTGACTCTCCTACATCAAGTAGAAAATTCGACAGAACCTCCCCTAAATGTGCATGATTTCCAAAATTTACAATATTCAAAAACAAACTCAATCGACAACAATATATACATCAACATGCTCCTTACAACTTAAGGAGACTTTTGCAACCAATTAATGGCTCTAAGTCCCTCTCTTTTTCACTTTCCCTCTCAAGAACCCTGAGCATGAAACTTGAGAAAGAGAGACCAAATCAAAATTCTACTCCATGGAAGTTGAAGAGGAAGTTACAAGGAACAATTTCGTGTATACCATAAGGTGTCTTCCTTTCTTACCTTGAATTTTCCTCAAGCTTTTCTCTTCTTCTTTCTTGCTAAAATGGCATCCTCACTCTCTCTTTTTTGCAGCTGAAAGGTTGGCCAAATGGTGGAGGGAAATGAAGAAAATGTTTGCTATCATAATTCCCACTTAAATGGTTTAAGGGCTAAGATGCAATCTTGAATAATAAGCTTAATCTAAGGGTTGTAATTAAGCCACCATTCCCACATGTGCTAACACCTTATTGGCTCACTAAAAGTAAGCAATGATGGTTGTAACTAGATGGAAAAAAATTTGGTTTGATTAACCAAATTGGATCCCATTCTGTAACACCTCTTATTTATCCCTCTTAGCTTCCGTTATGATGATTTGGAACCAATTAATGGCCTCAAATAACTCACAAAGTTCAAAAGGATCAAATTGAAAACTTTCATTTTTATGAGTTACTATTCACAACTTTTCGTGCCAACTTTGAAAATTCATAACTAATTCTAGAAAAATCAAAATTTAGTGGTTCCAACTTCTATTTGAAGCTTACAAATTCTTTTATGAGGGAAAAATACTCATTTGTACAGAAATTTTCTCAGTTGGTACAGTTTAATACATGAAAATGTACTGTTCATATGGTAATTTTCCATTTTTCCAGGATTTTGTGTGATTTTTCACCAACTTTGAATAGTCATAACTTTCTGTACAAAACTCCAATTCCAGTGATCTTGAACTTGTTGCAATGTGAACTAGTTTTCTAGAAAATTTCAGCTCATTTGGAATCCGTTTACTCTATTTCACGATAGGTCAAAGTATGAGGTTTGACCAACTTTACTTCCAACACTTAGCCAAATTTTACCTTTTCTTAACTTCATAACTCAACATATTAATTTCTAAACCTTTCTTGATCCTAATAACCTATGTAATTAGGCATTCTTAGGGTATGCATTAGTTACCATAAGTCCATCATACATGTATGAGTTAAACTTACATGTCACATTACAATCCTTAATCAAAACAACATAGATTTACAACATAAATTTACAATCATACACATATGCAAACTTGCTTCAAGCATTATGCACTTTCTCCTTAGATAAGCTTCCACCTAAAATGTTTAGTGGGGGAGATTGAGAGTTTTGGAAATCCCAATAGCAAAACTTTCTAACACAATTTATAAATTTGCATGACAACTTTCAATATAAGTGTGAATTCATAAAAGTGCAACATGTAGCAAATTAAATGCATATGGCCATAGAAAATAAAAGTACATATTCACACTTTCAATCATCATACATTTTCAATACAAGTCATGCCTAAATTTATACACATTTTCAAACCAATTAAGCATAAGGTTAGAAGGTCTTGCTACCTTATGCTCTTAACTTTCCTTCAACTTTGGTGCTTATTTGATCACATGAGAATTTAATTCCTTGCATGAAATCCTTGTCTACATAATGCACAACATTATGGCCATTAACATAAGCCATTACTAAGGAAAAATCAATGTAAAACTCCCTTAAACTTCTCTTTGAATTACATAGGCCTTAAAACATCAAAACTTGTCTTTAATGTTTTCTAATGCTTCCCAAAACTTAGGCTGACTTTTACCCAACAAAAAATCTCATTTTAAAGCCATTGGAAGTATCACAATCATCAAAGCAACATTCCTTCTCCACGTTCCAGACCTGGCTGAGAGGTTTCCCCAAAATCGTCAACATGAAATTTTTCAACTTTCATCACTTATACCATCTTATTCTTGTTTTCAAACTCATATTCATGCATGGTATAGCTTGATTTTAACTCTCCCATATCAAAAAAAAAAGTTGGGCAGCACCTCCCCTAAAAGTTCATCAATCCAAAATTTTACAAAATTCAAGAACAAGCTCAACCAACCACAATATATACATCAAAAGGCTCCTTACAACACAAGGAGACTTTTACAACCAATCAATGGCTCTAAATCCCTCTCTTTCTCACTTTGCTCTCAAGAACCCTAAGTATCCAAACTTGAGAAAGAGAGACCAAATCAAAATTCCAATCCATGGAAGTTGTAGAGAAGATCACAAGGAAGGATTTCATGTATAGCTTTAGGTGAAATCTCCTCTTACCTTGGATTTTCAAGAGCTCTTCTTCTTCTTCCTTGGGTGGATATGGCGTCTTCTCTTCTCTCTTTTTGCAGCAAGGGAAGTCAGCCAAATGGTGGTGGAAGAAAAGGAAAAATGGTGTTTATAAATTCCCATCTAAAATATTCAAGGGCTAAGATGAAACCTTACTAATTAAGTATAATGTAAGGGTTGGAATTTAGCCACACATGAGACATTTGCTTGCTTCTCATTGGCTCCTCAAAAGTTGTCATAATTGCTGCAACTAAATGGGTAAAAATCTGGTTTCGCTAACCAAATTGGATCCCATTTGGTTACTTTTACTGATTACAGTTTTTACCGGTAAACATAACTTTATTCCGGTAAATCTTTTTCTACTTTTCTGGAGATATTTTCTTCCTTATTTAATTTCCATATTTTCCTCTTGAATATGAAAAATTTATTATCCCCAAAATGCCCCTTGGTTTCCTCAAAATTTTACATGATTATTTTATCCTGTCCAAAATCCCTGAAAACGATCAATAGGAGGGCAAAATACTTTTAGGGCCTTGAAAATTTTTACATTTTTCACTGATACTCTAGCCCTTTTTCTTTTCTCAAAATGCCCTCTATATTGTCTAAAATTAATTTTTGAAAGAAATTGCATTTTTGAGATTTTCGGGTCTTTTTCCCGATTTTCAGGAAAATCACCGGGCAATAATTTTATTAAATACTATAAAATTCACTGAATTTTTTCCATACCCTTAACTCAACTGATTAAGGTCTCTTGATACCTTAAATAATTATTTTCGGCCATTAAATCTTCAAAATTCTATAAATAAAATTCTAGGCCGATTTTCAACAATCTGTCGAATCTCTGTCAATCAGTGAGTTCCACTCTATCTTTTGGGCATATGTGACTTTTTCTGATATTTTGATCAACTGTTTGACTTTTTGACTTTGACTTTGTCAAATGACCAAAATGCCGTTATGCTTTCTCTTAATGACCAAAATGCCCTTACACTGTCTAACTTTTCGTAATTCCCATTTTCCCCTTGACTCTGTCGCCCTTGATCTTTTGTGTAATGACCTTTGCGTACTTCTCAGTAAGTCACCCATCTTGAGATTGCTCCAGGGCAAGCACGCTTAACTACGGAGTTCTCATAAAATTTCTTTCGTTAAGCCAGTCTGACTTTAGGTTATTCAGCCTATTGGAATCAACTTTTTCCGCTCTTTCTATCTGTGGGCTTTAACTTGAATTTCGACTACTTGTTTGGCCCTTTTATCCAATGACCATATTGCCCTTAGTCTTCGTACTTAATGACATTTACGTCTTTGGCTTACATTCTTAGAAATTTCAAAGCCTTATGACTAAATTGACCAGGGTCTCTTTGATCCATTGACATCTTCTCTTTCTGTACTTTTATTTCTGAGCCTTATCTTATCTTATAGTTATCGGTCTAGCCTCTATTCTAATTTATAGAAAAAGGGTGGATATTACACATTCGGTTACTTTTAGCGATTGCACTTTTTACCAGTAAACATAACTTTATTTCAGTAAATCTTTTTCTACTTTTCTAGTGATATTTTCTCCCTCATTAAATCTCCATTTTTTGCTTCTTAAATATGACAAATCTGTTATCCCCAAAATACACCTTAATTTCCTTAAATTTTACAGGATTATTTTATCCTATCCAAAACCCTTGAAAACAAGCAATCGTAGGGCAAAATACTTTTAGGGCATTAAAAATTTCTACATTTTCACTTATTCTCTAGCCCTTTTTATTTTCCAAAAATTCCTTCTAGATTTTTCAAAATTAATTTTTGAAATAAATTATATTTCGAGGATTTTCGGATCTTTTTCCCGATTTTCGGGGAAATCGCCTTAATTGTACATTGGGCAGTAATTTTATTACATACTATAAAATTCACTGATTTTTTTCATATTTTTGTCTTAATTTTTGGAGAGCTCCTGATAACTTAGACAATTATTTTCCCCTTTTTACCCTTCAAAATCATATAGGCAAAAATCCAGTTCGAATCTGAAAAATCCGGGATTCACAGTTGTGCTCCGTGAGTCGAGCTCTGTCTATTGGGCATCTGTAAATTTTTGGTCAATAGTTGACTTTTTGACTTTGACTTTGTCAAATGACCGAAATGCGCTTCCATTTTCTCATAATTACCATTTTGCCCTTACTTTCTCTAATTTTCCAAAATTCCCATTTTACCCTTACTTTTAAAATTGGAAGACCTTTATGCCCTTGGTCTTTTGTTAACTGACATATGGTTCCCTTACCTGAATGTCACCCATCTTCACATTACTCTAGGAGAGCATCTTAACTTTGGACTTCCTGCGGAATTCCATCCACTCGGCCAGATCTGACTTTGCGACTTCCGGCCCATAACTTTTCTTTCTTTAAGTACTATCTATCTCTGAATTTTAATTCATTTCGTAATTACCAGATTAGCATTTATTTCAGTTAGTAGTAAAATTAAGGATATTACAAAAACCATCATAAAAAATCTTTTGCATTTCAACTCTGTTTTTCCAAAAACTTTAAGAAGAAACTCTACTTTGTAATTAGCTTTAGGTCCATACAATTTTGAAACAAAAATGGTTTTTATTTGCAAAGTGACTCAACCACAAGCTAACTAAGTAGTGTGCACGAGGCTCCGTAGAGAACGATTCTGGGGTTACACCCTATAGTGCAATCCTTGGAAATCACAATTGCTTTTTGTTTGTGAGGGATTGAGTCTACTTTTATTCCTTATTCCATAAGTCAAGGTTCTTGCATTATGAGAGCAGTTATAATTCAAAAAGGTTTAGCTCAAATAAGGAAAGATTTGGTAGAGTGTAGGTGTAGCTGTCATAAGAGTGGCTGTCAGTGAAAGTGGTGCTCGAGTACTATGATTCAATGCTCGAGTATTATAATGTAAGTTTCAAAGAAAAGCTCAATGCTTTTACTAAGTGTTGGAGTACAAATAAAAGTATTTGAAAAGTTATCTTGATACTCAAGCATTACGTCATAGTACTTGCAGTAGTATCAATGCTTGTAAGTGTGCTCAAGCATAAGATGGATTTTTTACTAGTGAAAGGTTCAGTGCTTGAGCACTGACCGTGCTTTTAAAGTTTGCTTGAGTATTTACTGCAAGCAAAGAAGGAATAACATTTTAAAAACTTAATACTCGAGTATTAAATCATGGTGCTCGAGCATTGTGAGTGATGTCACATTGTGGTAGAGCATTTTCAGAAAGCATAAGTGAAATAATAAAGTATAGAGCCTGATGCTTGAGCATTGGGTGCCAGTGCTTGAGCATTGGCACATCTCCTAATGATGCTGGCAGCATTTGTAATACACCTTAACTAACCCCTTTAGCTTCATTTTATGATAATGTTTTCAAGGTTTTCTGTTACACTTTTTTGGCTCATATTGTTAATAATTGTGCTTAATTGAGGATGAGAGTCTTTGTTCTTAATTAACTTAGCTAAGGGTAAATTGTCATAAGTAGTTATTAATTGCATTCAAATGATTTCTAGGGCAATTGATATTTTAAGCTATTTGACATGGGGCTAGTCTTTCGACCTGCGTAGCACTTAGACAACCTTTACTGGACGTTGCTAAGTAAGCCTAACTTGTAAGGAAAGAAGGATGCTTGGCTAAATTGAAGAGAAGAGAAAGCTTGAGGCAAGGAAGAACTTGAGAACTTGGAGAATGCGAGAATTGTATTCCTTAAGAACTTGAGGATTTGAGAGAACTCAAGGATGGTTTACAAATGAGGAGGGGTGAGGTATTTATAGGCAAACTCCCACTTGCTTACTATTCCCACCTCCTTAATGGACGGTTGGGATCGAATCGATCCTACGATTACAATTCATTCTCTAGAATTCTTCTTACAAATATCTAGATATTTACATGGAAAAATCTAGTAGCAAATATTAAAATATTGAGGCTAGAGATGTGTAGATTTCTCTAGAATGCTCTGGCACTCTCTAGCACTCTGAGGGTTGTTTGGGAGTCTTCTGGAGAGTTCTGGGTCGTTCCAGAGCCGTGAAACCTCACGAAAAATGACGAACCGTGACATTCTCCCCCACTTGATTTCGCGACGCCCTCGTCGCGCCTTCCTCCTTATAATGTTGGATTTGATCATGAAACTGCCATAGGAGGTCCTCTCATTCCCAACTGGCTTTAGATTCGGGTTGACCCTTCCATTTGATCAAGTATTCGGTGTAGTTGGGAACACCTCTCTTCCTGATCACCCTGTCAGCAAGGATCTCTTCTATTTTCTTGTCATACTCAGTGACGACCGCGGTTGGTGCTCTTACAGAGATCCCTCGAGATGGATCTTCTTCATCTCTAAAGTATTTCTTTAAGAGGCTAACATGAATGACAGGATGAATCTTAAGCTTGGGAGGGAGTTGTACCTGATATGCAACCTTTCCTACACGCTTTACGATAGGGAAAGGTCCTTCATATCTCCTGACCAAGCCTTTATGGACCTTGCGTAGTGACTTGAATTGATTTGGCAGTAACTTCACCATAACCAAGTCACCTACTTGAAACTCGATGGGGCGTCATTTCTCGTCTGCCCACTTTTTCATCTTACGAGCGGCTTTGTCTAGGCAGGCATGAGTAATATCGGCTTCTTCTTGCCATTCCTTGGTAAACTTGTAGGCAGCTGGATTGTCTCCCTTGTATGTAGTGGTAAGTGCACTGGGGGTTAGACATGCCTTCCTTGATTCGATCAAGGAAATTATTTTGAGGCATGCTTGCTGTGAGAGTAGCTAGCTCAGCTTTTCTACTTAGTGCGTCTACCACTACATTTGCTTTACCTGGCTTGTACTCCAACCCGTAGTCAAACTCAGCAAGAAAATCTTGCCAACGAGCTTGCTTTGGGCTGAGCTTCTTCTGTGTCTGGAAGTAGCTTGTAGCAACATTGTCTGTCATTATAGTGAACTTACTTCCAAGCAAGTAATTACGCCAAATTCGCAGACAATGAATTATGGCAGACATCTCTTTTTCTTGCACCATGTAGCGCCTCTCTGTGTCATTTAGCTTGCGACTCTCGTACGCAATAGGGTGTCCTTCCTGCATCAGCACACCCCCTATTGCAAAATATGAGGCATCGGTGTGTACCTCAAATGGCATGGAGTAGTCAGGCAAGGACATAACAGGCTCTTGCATGACCATCTGCTTCAATTTCTCAAAAGCTTCTTGGCAACCTTGAGTAAGTCTGTTAATGGAGCAGCGATTGTTGAATACCCCTTTATGAACCATCGGTAGTAGTTTACCAGACCAAGGAATGATCTTAACTCTGGGACCTTGGTGGGAGGTCACCATTCTTGAATAGCTCGGACCTTAGTTGGGTCCATCATGAGCTTCCCATCCTTGATCTTGTGCCCCAAGAAGTCCACCTTTTGTTTGGCAAAAGAGCATTTCTCTAACTTGATATAGAGTTCGTGATTAGAAAGTACCTGAAAGACTTTCTTCAAGTGCTGAGCATGCTCTTCAAGAGTATTGCTATACACCACAATGTCATCCAAGTATACCACCACGAACTGGTCCAAGTAAGGGTGGAACAACTTGTTCATGAGCGTGCAAAATGTTGCCAGCTCATTTTTTAGTCTAAAGGGCATGACAAGAAATTCGAATGCTCCATATCTCGTTATGCAGGTTGTCTTCGGTTCGTCACCTGCGGTGATACGTACTTGATAGTACCCTGATCGAAGATCAAGCTTAGAGAAGTACCTGGCTTTTCCAAGTTGATCAATATTATCAATACTACGAAGGCTTCACAACCCTTCCTTAAACTTCTTTCCGCTTGGGCCGCTGACAATATTATCAAACCTTATTCCTTTCACCATAATACATTAATTAAATTGAACTACTTTTTTCTTTACATTTTAAGGATACATCATTAGCTGATAACCAATCCATGCCCACAATCAGACCAATACCCTTCAGGGGTAGACATATTAAATTAATGGTTGTTTCACGACCCTCACATACAAACATTAAGCCTACACATACTTTAACCGTTTTTACACGTACACCACCAGGAGTAGACACACACAACTCATAAGGTAGGTCATACATAACAAATTGTAATCTTTTGACACAATCGTAGGAGATAAAAGAATGCGTAGCACCCGAATCATATAAGGCACATAAAGGATGACTCTGAAGTAAAACCTTACCTCGGATAAGGTTAGGAGCAGCGTTTGCCTCCTCAGCTGTCAAAGCAAATACGCGACTAGGTACTGATGGCCTAGGAGTAGGGTTCTCCTTCTTTCCCCTGGTGCAGTTCCTCGCCAAGTGTCCCTTTTCTCCACATGAATAACAAGTCCAACACTCACCTGGATATACTCTCCCACAACGAGTACAAGGAGGGCGCTGAGTCACGCTAGGGGCAGACGCCACTGATCCACGTTGGGAGCTCTGACTCATCCTGGTGTGACTCTTGTGACTCTGACTCATAGGAGGACGACTTCTCTGCTGGAAGCCTCCCTGGTGAAAGCTTCTCCTGTTACCAGATCCATTAGAGCTTGAGGAATAACTTTTCTTACTAATTCCTCCTGTTACTCCTACATGGCTATTGAACCGTCCATGTGAATCCCTTCTTATGGAACCAGCAGCATCTCTGTGTCTCCTACAGACCTCCCAAATCTTAGCTATTAATCACTCGAGACTCGTGACATCATAGGTACCCAACCATAATTTGACATCTTCGTTGCATTTCTCCAGCAACTGCCTAGCTAACCAGTGGTTGTGGCTTACCTTTCCTCGATCCAATTGTGACACATACTTAGATAGCTCCATAAAACGGGATATGAATGTGTTTTCATCCATTTCCCTTTGCTGAAGTGTGAAGAACTCAACTTCCTTCTGATGCTTTACTTCAATGGGGAAGTAGAAATCAAAGAACATTGACTTGAACTCATTCCAGTCTAGCCGGTGCCCATCAATCGGCTTAACCGTGTTCCACCAGTCTAAAGCACCATCTGCTAGTAGAGTCTTAGCGGCTAATACCCTTTGATGAGTATCGCACACAATCGAGTCAAAAAGCATCTCCAGCCTATCAATCCAGGCCTCCGCTTCAGTTGGTGATCCTCCCGAGAAAGTCTTTGGATGGAAACGGTCTAAATGCTTCCATACCGTAAGCATATCAGGAGCAGACCTCTGTCTAGACGATTCCCCTGACTCAGCATCCTGTGAATGAGCAAATGGTCCCTCAGCATGGCCAAAGTTCCTTTCTTCTTCCTCCAGATCGAGCTCCTGCGTATGATTATTCTTATCCCTGCTCGCCCTTTCACTGGCTCTATCTTCCTCAAGTCTTCTCACTCGTTCGTCCATTGAAAGGGTCAATTGGTATACTCGCTGTAACATTTCTGCATCCGATACGGGTTGCTGAGGCCCGTTAGGTCTCTGCTGGCTATTGTCACCGATACAAGTACGTCTCGTATCAACCATCTCTCCCCACCTAAGGGCAAAACGCAACCACAAAGGGAGAATAATAAGATAAGCAATAAAACACACATATAGAGGGAAGCAGGTATGTCCAGATTTTATATTGCCATATCCTAAATGCAATGCACCACAAAGTTAGGAAAAACAAACACCCAACCTGGCTCTGATACCAAGTTGAAAGGACCAATTCTATAGAATAATAATTTGACCATAATTAAAATAACGACAGAGTTACGCGGAAGCAACTTCCTTTAATAAAGCACCTCGGATTTGTAACACACGGTCCGCCCACAAAATGTCACATAGAATCCGAATCGTTTGGCACAAAATAAAGAACCAACATCACAGTGCCTACAAGGTCTTTCCGGCCATCCCAAAATACAATGCATCATAGTAATGAGTCCTATATGGCAATATAAAATTCAATACAATACCAATATCAAAAGAGCCTACAGGGCTTAATAACTATGCCTCTGGCTGCTTCCCTCGGCCTCTATCAGGATTAGAGGTATCGCCTGAAAAAAATTATAATAACGGGATGAGACATGACGTCTCAGCAACCGAAATCATTTTCTAACATATGCAGGATAGGAATGCAAGTCAGAGAAGCAGGTTTGTTAGTATAATAATAATTCAACAATATAATATCCATCAAAAGCAATTAACCCCCAATCCACCTGCTCCGCCTTATAACTTCTGGACGTGGTACAGTCTATCAGTGCTAGTATACCTGGCCCACGGCTAGCTAGTCACTTTAAGAACACTACCCCCTCCCATACCACCTGCAACAGGCCGAGGTAAGGAGGTGTCCACCCACACCAACTTAGCTTAAATCCGGGCCAAGGATTAGCAAAAGTTGAGGGGCACAATAATTCACCACTCTTCATTCGTCCCGTAAATAGCCCCACAATATATCACACATAAATATAATTGCACATCCATCATTCATACAGTCCTGATGACATATTCATATCAATCATCACAAATGTCACATCTTCTTCATGTATAACAAAACACTCATACAGTTCAAAAGTACACTGCTTCACTGAATAAATGTCATATATAAAAATATGTAAAATTTTCAAGATCACAATTAAATTTTTCCATAAATAAAGTAAGGGATATAAAACACCTTACAGCCCACAACAAGCATATAAAAGAAATTAATCCCGGTTACCTCAATTCCAAGCTAAATTTTACTAGCCTTGAGAATCAAGCAACCAAATACGGTCCAGTAACCAATTAATCTACACAATAATGTAAATACAATTTAATATAAAATTTACATAAATAATTACATAATATAAAATTATTTACAATATATTATAGTAAAAAAAATTTATTATAAAATCCTATGATAGCAAATAATAAATTTAAGTCGGTTAACATATAAATAACATTTCCAATATACCAATTAAAATTTTCCCACCATTTTTTTTTGAAATGCCTCAAAATTGATTTAAGAGTTTTTCATGCAAATTTATTTATAAAATCTTGTGATAAAATAACAACTCTAGGCTACTCAAATATATCCAAAAATCATC
>JANTPZ010152302.1:5965-34045 GCA_025593235.1 Vachellia pachyceras | reverse complement strand
CACAAGGGAACTACTGTTAATAGTGGTCATTATGTAGCTCACATCAAGGATGAGAATACTGGGCAATGGTGGGAATTTGATGATGAGCATGTCACTGAATTGGGCTGTCATCCATTTGGAGATAGATCTTCAAATTCTATGGCAAAATCTGTTAGGACTGTTCCTGTTCATTCTGATGCATCTGAAGTGAGGATAGCTGACAGTAATGGAAATGGTCTGGATGCCTCTCACTCACAAGCTTCTCTTGTGGAGACATTTTCATCTAGTGATGCATACATGTTGATGTACAATCTTAAGCGTACCAAAATTGTAGTCGAAATGGGGGACGTGCTGAGCAGCAATGATGCTGTTCCTGCACAAGATAGTTTTCCTCTTTTATCTCATCTTTTTCATGAGATTCAGAACCTTAATGCTTCGTATATTGATGAATGTGCGCAGTACAATCATAGGAAAGAGTTAGAACTTAACCAAATCAATGAAAGGAGACAACAAGTTCGATCTGTTTTAGCTGAAGCTCCTGTTCAACCGCTTGAGCAACCATTTTATTGGATTTCTAGTGACTGGCTTCGCCAGTGGGCTGATAACATTACTCCAAGGTTAGTGAAAAATTTTTATCTTCTCATTGGCCACTGAGTAACACTGCAGTGGTTTTGTTCTTTATATAATGGCTCAATTTTTTCCTTCTTTCCATAGATTGGAGCATCTTATGTTAAATATTTAGGCAGAGTGTTCTTATCCTTGTTTATTTATTTGCAGCATTCTTGACAATACATCCATTCAATGCTCACATGGGAAAGTTCCTGTATCCAAGGTTACTTCAATGAAGCGATTGTCTGATAAAGCATGGGATAAATTGTTTTTAAAGGTGCTTTATGTTAAATTGTCTGTAGAGCTGCTCTCCTCATAATCTCAATTATGATGCCTTTTTGTTGAATTACCACCTTGTTAGATAACTTATACAACATCTAATTCATGTTTTTGAATTATATAGATGCATATGCACACCAGGTTCAGTATGAAACTGAGTTTTCACTCTTTTCTTCCATCAACTTTCTAGCTCTTCTATTTATTGTTATGCATGTTACTTTTTGTGGTATTATGTTGTATCTTTTATATCATTAATATATCCGTGAGGAAGGATAATTGTGGAAAATTATATATCTTATATTTGTTGTATTATGTATCTGCATTTATCCAATTGTTTTGCCTTTGATGTTATCATTTTGCTGATTTATACAACCATAACACGTCCTTGTTGTGCTTGTAAAAGTCAGTATGGTGGGGGGCCAACACTGTCCCATGGTGATTGCTGTTGGGATTGTCTTATTGATGGAGCTCGCTCTGTGGTGTCAGCTGACACCTATCGGGACCGAAGAGAATCAATGAAGCAACTTGCAAGGGACATTCTTGATGGAAACTGTCCAGATGGAAATTATTACATATCTAGACCATGGTATAATTTCTCATGTTTTCCATTTTCTTTATGTTTTCAACATGGTTTTCAAACACTGGTGCTGAAATCTGTTCTCTCAATCTCTTCTCAATGGTTTTGCATTCCGTAGGTTGCAACAGTGGTGGAAAAGAAAAGTTCTTGATGCTCCATCTGAAGCTGATGCTGGACCAACAGCATCAATTAGTTGCCTGCATGGGCAACTTTTACCCGAGCAAGCTGCTGGTGCTAAGCGGGTGCTTGTTCCTGAGAGCTTTTGGCACTTCTTATATGAAGATGCTCTTTCTGTAAAACCTGATGATCCATTGGGTTGCCCAACATTTCCTTCAGAGTCAATGCCTTGTCCCCAATGCAGCGATGTGTTATCTGAAGTAGCATGCTTGGAGGACTCTTTAAGGTATATAAATTGGTATTATTTATACAGATGATGTGGACAATTTTTATATGATGTGGACAATTTTTATAGTTTTATGCTTATGATTCAGATTAGTGAAGCAAGCGCAACGTCAGAATCATGAGAAACTATTACTGGCTAAAAGCATGCCACTCTCATTGCATTGCAAATATTTCCTAGTGCCTTCTTCATGGATTTCAAAATGGAGAAGTTACATGAGTCCATCCGCCAAGAATTCTGACAAACCTGAAACTTTAGATGGGATAATCAATTCCCTTATGTGTGAAAAGGTAAAGTGCACCTTCACCTTGGATTTCTGTCATGTCTCTCTTCTTGTTGCGTGGTATGTGTTTGATTGTCTTTGCAACAGGAATCCAACCCAACTTGCATTGGGGACTTTAGTTTCAATTGCACATTTTAACTGTTGGAATGACTTATTGGTTGACTCTACTCATTTATGACCTTTTTATTCATGTCATTATGATCCTTAGCAAATACCTTCATATTTGTCTTGATGCATTGCTTTTTTTAAATAATCAGCACTCCCTCCTTGTGGAAAAGCCCCCTGAACTGGTTTTCAGACGCGGCGCTATAGTCCAGCGAGAATCTTCTGTAAGTAAAATCAAGCATGGTCCTGTACTTGTGTGCTGTTTTTTTTGGATGTGCATGCAAATAGTAATGCGAATGTCATCATTTTGGAATTCAAATTGCAAGCTAAACTCCGATTAGATTGCAAGTTATCAATATTCAGCCAAGTCTGTCTCCATTCGTTTCAAATATCATGATAGGCATGACAATGCAACAGTTATAATTACTTCAAGTGTATTTTTCTGAATCCTGACGGTGGTATAATGATATAATCTCAGTCTTCCATCTATTTTTGTGAATTTTAGGCAGGTGGTTTAACTATGATATCTGAGAATGATTGGAAATGCTTTTGTGAGGAATGGGGTGGTACTGAGATGAAAGGTATAGCAGCAACAATTGAGAATATCAGTGATTCAGATAATATTTTGACTGGATTCACTTCAGAGACACCGATATCTGAGGATCAGTTGAATGATAAAGTGAATAATGATAGCATGACTAGACAGCTTGTGATTAAGACTTCTCCGGAGGTAATCCAATATTCTGCCTCATTTAACATGCCTTCACCTTCCCCTTGGGTCTTTCTTTTTTCCCCTTGGAAGTGAAAATCTGATAGCTACAAACATACGTATTTTTAAGACAAAATCCAGTCTGATTTTCTGTAATTCTCTGCTCAGTTAAAATTGTATTCAAGCTTATGCTTTTCAGTTGTACTCGAGGAACAATGCCCTTGATACCCTACTTTTATTTATGGCCTCTGCCACTACTCCTAACAGCATATTCATAGTACAAAAATCTTTGAAGGAAAATTTTGGTGATTCAGCGCATGTTCCTGCTTGAATGCAATCAATAATCATATCTTCGGAAAGCTCCATTGTGCACTGTGCATCTATCTTGGCTGAAAAAAATATTGCTGTTCTTTCTCCCATATTCTCCATTATACACTATTTTTCTCGTCCTTACATTTTATTTGTAGCTCTCATTTACACCCAGGACTATGTCCTCCCTTCAATATGCAGATATGTGAAAGTTGCGTTGGAGAAAGAGAAAGCTGTGAGTTAATGCAGAAACTTAACTATAGTAATGAGGACATTTCTGTGATTCTTGTAAGGGGAAAGGAAGTTCCTAAATCATTATTAGAGGCTTCAAAGGGCTTTGTTGAAACCGATCGACGTGTATCAAAGCGCTCCCGGAAATCTAAAAATGGGACTTCGATTAGCCTTAAAGTTTCTGCTTCAACATCACTGTACCAGTTAAAAATGATGATATGGGAGGCCTTTGGGGTAAGTTTTGTAGATAAAGCAATATGATATGCAGTTTAAAATTATTCAGTCTTTTAATACATGTCTGGTTGTGGGTAGTTTATTTTTTTGCTAGAAAGTGGACATAGTTTAATTACACATGGTGGGAATGGATGGATATTAAGGCAAAGGAGTTTAGAGATGCTAATATGATGTAATGTACCAACCTAGTATCTTGCCATTTGCTTTACTTGGAACTTCAAATATTTAGGGAAAATAGTAGTTGAGCCCATGTAAGCATAATATCAAAAAAGTCCTATGAATTTGGCCCTCTTGTGAACATGAAAATTGTGTCGAATTATTGTTGTGCCCTTGCTCGAAACCCAATTTGAAAACATTCTGAGAGCCAACCCATCCCTTTACCATTCCATCGTAATCGCCTGAGGAGATGTTGCACCGAAAGCTGAAGAAGACGCCATCATCATCACCGTCATTGAGATTGAGAAGTGGCCATCGTTGAGAGCAGAAGACGTTGTCACAATTGCCAACCGTCAGTCGCAATGTCCCTTACCCACAGTGATATAACTCGAGTTAACTCGAGTTATATCAGTGTGGGTAAGGGACTTGTCAATCCAGTTTCTCAATTTGTTAATTGTGGGTAATGGACTTGTCACTAGGGATTAACAAGTCCAATAGCCACCATTGACAAGTTGAGAGGAAGGGATTGACAAGTTCAGTACCCACTGATATAACTCTAGTTTTATTGAAAAAAACTCGAGTTTCGGGCTTCAATATTAGTGGGTACTCAAGTTTGAAGCTAAAACTCGAGTTATCAATGGGTACTGGACTTGTCAATCCCTACTTCTCAACTTATCAATGGTGGCTACTAGACTTGTCAATGTCTGGTGACAAGTTTATTACCCACCATTGAGAAGCTGAATTAACAAGTCCCTTCATGCTGATATAATTCGAGTTTTGAAGCCAAAACTCATGTTTTGGCTTCACAACTTGAGTTCTTAAGGTAAAACTCGAGTTATATCAATGTGGGTAAGGGATGTTGCGATGTACCGGTTGGCAATGGCGTTTTATGCTCTTAACTACGGTAACTCCTCAGCTTCTCAGTGATGGCATCGGCGACTTCTCCGGCTCTTGGTGCAGCGTCACCTCAGGAGATTGTGAGGAATGCTAAGGCGATGGGTTTGAAACTGCTCCTCAGCTTTTGGCTTTCAAAATGGGTTTCAAGCAGAGGCACAACGGTAATTGAAGATGATTTTCATGTTTCACTGAGGTCCCTCAAGAGGGCCAAATTCATGGGGACTCTTGATATTATTATTACTTACATGGGACTCAACTACTATTTTCCCAAATATTTATATTAGAATACTAATGTAGGTCAACTTTTATGTTTGATTAAAGGATCGTTTATGCCAACTCCACTATTTTTAATTTACAACTGTTTTTTTAATGAAATGGTTGAATATTTTAGCCGACTTGTTTTAGAAAGCTTAATAGTCGTGAGATTTCTGGTAAATTGACATGGCTTCATGATGTACCAAACTATAGTTGTTGCTCTTTATGTGATGTAATTGGTGATTTCGGCCTTTAAAATATGAATTTTTCTGGGTAAAGTTACCTTCAGTATTAATCATAGATTCTGCGATGAAGGTTTTAGCATAACATATTTTGATCATAAATGGCTGATGTATGCATTCCTTAATGGTGTTACCGGCAATTGTCCTCCCAGGTTGTAAAGGAAAACCAGATGTTACAGAAAGGTGACAGGACAATTGATAATGAGGATGAATGTGCTACGCTTGCAGATGTAAACATATTCGCTGGAGACCAGATTATAGTGAGGGACTCTGAGATCCATGAAAATAGAGATATTGCCGGTAAGCTATTTGATGCCTGATCATCTTTGCACATGACATAGAAAGTACTCCTTAGTTCCTAAATATGAGTTAGTTAGGAAGTTAGTTTTAGTTTTCAATATAAAATATCAATCCTATTTATCTCTTACATTTGTCATTTTCCTTCAAAATAATATACAATCTAATGTTATACATAAGTATTTTAGAGAGATCGTGCGACACTTGTTATAATCAACTAATTTATCTGGTTTTCTCATTCTACTCAAATTGGCTAAGTGGTTCTAATGTTAAGAATAGGGGAGCAGAATGGAAACGTACTTCATCAAAAAATGCTTATTTGTACTAAAATTGGGTCATATCAATCTTTTACAGATGAGATTTGGGATGATAAGATGGAAATGCAGCCGAGTGAGGGAGGGTTTCGTGGAACGCTTCTGACAGCAGACGGTTCATCTCAGGTTGTTTGAGAAGTCATCTGTGCTTCAGTGGTCGGTGTCTCTAACATCTTTCTCTTGGTGTATATATTTGAAGAGGAATCTGCTTGCTGGGAAAAGAATTAGTTTAGGACAAGACGAACTCGTGAATCGTCTTGCGTTGTCTTAAACCGGCTACCTGGCTGTGGCGTTAACGCTAGTTTTCCTCGATGGCCTTTATAATGGCCAATTTTGGATTGCTTCCTTGCTGGCTGTAATGCAGAAGTTAAAATATTGAATGATATAATGAGTGAACATTAAAATCGGTGATTCAAACCTGAGATTAAATTGAACCTAGGGAAAAGAAAATGGAAAGTAATGTAGTGCGAGAAGTGGACAGATTCAAACCTTTCCGTCGTAATAAAAAATAAGAGAAAATAATGGAAGGTGAAATGAAGATTTAGAACAGTTAACAGTGGAAGTGCGTTGTAATGCTTTGTTGATTATCAATCTTTTATTTATTTAATTGTACAAACTGAAATCCTTCTGCGAATATAATGGGGTGTTTGCTTGGATGAAAAATTCTATTCAAGGTTCACCATTTTTAATAATATATTAAATGTTAAAAGTTTTCCCTTATATGATGGTCCACTTTCACAAAAAATTGCAAAGATGACAGGCCCTATGTATGCTATGGATTTTTTTTTCTTGGGTAACTCCGACCATATAAAATTAAAACCAACTTCTACCAATCACCCGTTTAGGAAGCAGTGGAGAAGTACTTTTATAACTTAAAGATAAATATATAAAAGAGATTATCTCAATTTACGAAAAAACATTGTTAAACATGCATTTAGAAAGTTCAAACGTTCCTTTAAACATGCACATCGGCTAGGAGGTTTTTCATTTTATATACTCGCATTAATAATAAATTTCAGAGGATACGTTTCTAATAAAAATTTTTGTATATAAGATGGATATCGATATTAATATTCATATTATTTAATATCTTAATAGAAAATCCATAACAAACCCAGTTGTTCATGCGAAAATAGTTGGGCAGATTCTTGATTACAAAATGTGCAAATGAACATGACTAGTTATCAATGAAAGATATAATCACATTCACATATGATAATGAAAGGCACATGTTTACAAAAGTAGAGATGTTAGTAATATGCAAATTAAAATACAGAGCAACATAGGATTGGAGGGATGGGAATTTTAATTCATTTATGGATCGCTGTTGTCCATTAGGAAATATGATCTTCCCCTGTCGCAGGAATAACCTTATATAATACGATCCATAAAGTATATTCCTGTTTGAACCCAACCAAAAGAACAAAATGAAAAGAAAGAAAGAAAGAAAGAAAAATCTAAATCCAGCGTCTATGACTTCGCGAGTGGTGGGCGCCGCCGAACCACCGATCCCAACTACCACAATCCGCCCCCGAACCTTTGATCCTGCAAAATACACCCATTCACCACCGATTACAATCTCACACCTCTTCAGTCACACAAACAGCTCTTTCAACCTCTCAAGATTATTATCGTTATTATGGCTTACCATGGAAGCAGTGGATCGGGAATCGATTCAACGCTCGAAATCAATCTGCATATCAAACGATAATGGATCCTTTAATTAGCCTCCGGATCAGATTATATAAAATGAAACCAAAAGAAAAGGGGGGAAAACTCTCTCTCTCTCTCTCTCGCGTGCGCGCTTACTCCTTGCAAACACTGGAGGATTCACCCATTGTTTCCAATTGCTCCAGCTCACCCTGCATCCATCATATCACAATCAGTCCTCTCCAGCCAAAAATGAAAGAGCAAATCGAAGAAGGGAAGATAGAAATAGAGAGAGAGAGAGAGATGAGTAAACCTCAATTGCATTGATTTCGTTATTGAGCTGGGAAACGGCGGCTTGCAACCTATGCTTGCCGATGAAGGTTGGCAGAGACTCGCGTCCTCTTGATTTACCCATCAGATTATGAGCTTGAGAACTATTTCCAGATCCACCATCTTGTCGGAAATCATCCATCACTCTTCCATTTTCAGCGCTCGATCCTTCTGCAAGTGGCTGCGCAATCCCATGATCCATGACTCTACTTCTTCCGTGATAAAAAAAGCTCAACAAGCAATTACAACCCCATCAAGCCATATAACCATATATTATTCAGCATTCACTCACCATCATGATCAGAACATGACCTAAAAGTAGGAGTGGAACAGAGTGTATAAATATAACGAAATGATGTAGGCAAGAGGGAGAATAAGTGAAAAGGGAGGATTGAGGGGGTCCGGAGAGAGGAATACAGGAAGTAGTATGTTGTAGCGATTGGGACGAAAGATTCCGAGAGAGAGAGAGAGAGATGGGGATTGGGTGGTCAAAAAGAAGGAAAATGGCGAGTGAGATGTGGACAGCAAGCAATTGCCCGCCATAGCAGCGACAAAAACGCGGCAGGGAAGTCTCCCTAGTGAACGTGAATCCCTATTTTACACGGAATTAATCTCTTTATGCTATCGCATCACCTCACACTCACTTGGCACGGTTTGAAAAGTCAAGTGCATTACAGGCACCCACCATTTCTTCTTGTATTAATAAATGTGTTCGCCGCATGTATAGGTGCTTGCTTGTGAAATTTTATCCATTAGGGGATAAGAAAACGAATGTAGATTCCAAATTTTTAGGGACAGAGAGTTATTTTTTATGGAAGTGTTTCCAAGATTTCTGATGTAAATGAAAAAAATAGAGTCAAAGAATGTAACCAAGTTCTTTTCCGACAAGCTCAGAAATAAAAATTGCTCATCCATTATCAACTCCAAGACTCTTTAATTATGTGGTGGATTCCATTTTTAATTAATTCTTCATGAAAACGACAGAGAACCTGTTTTCTCATTATCCTGCTCTGCATTCATGTCTTGAGGTTTCAGAGGCAGAAGAAAAGAAAAGAAATTGAATGGGATTTAGCCATGGAAAAAGAGCTTGTGAAGGAGTTGCAGGAAGAGTTGAAGAAAGAGAGAGCTTCCCTGAAGCAGGCAGTTCAAGATAAGTGTTTGCTCCAAGAGAGATCGGATCGAGAGGGCACTGAACTCTCAGAGAATTAACTGCCCTTCTTTTGTGTAAAAGAGCCAGAGCTCGTGGATGCTAAGCTAGAAATCCAACACTTGAAATCAGAAAAGGCTTCACTTCAGGTTACGTTGAAGGAGAAAGACTTGAACTTTTTTAATCCTGCGTTTGAATTTGTGCTTTTATTATTGGCAAGTCAATAGGTATAGATATCATCTCACAAGATGTTAACTAACAAGAATAAATATAGTCGAAGATCTCAATTCATAATTAACTTAATAAAAAGTCTAACATGGCTGCTCCAGAATTCGATTCCTTTCAAAGTAATAAACAAAACCAACTAACTTCAAGTCGTCGTCATCATCATCCTTATCTTTTTTTTCTTGTTCTTTTGGGCCCACCGGGATCATTCTTTCCACATGCTTTTTTATAGATAAAATCTCAAACAATTAAATTGCTTCTCCTTTCATTTTTAAGCACATATAACATTATACTGGTAGGGATGGGAAAGCGAGCCCGAATCCACGAGGGTTATGCGGGTTGGCTGGGCTCAATCCGTTTTCACATCCAAGCTTGCAATCGCCGGTTTAGTCTGCGTCCTTTGACTTCAAGCCCAATGGATTGGAAAACAAAGCCCAATGGGCTGGCTCCATATCTAAACACCACATTAATTTGCAGGCGCCATTTATTCCGGCTCGAGCTGAGTTGGAGGCGCGTAGCTAGCATCACCAAAAAACAAACAAAAGAAATGGCAGCGGCTTCGAAGATTACGGTCTCCGCTAAACTCGCATGCCGCCTCCGAGATGCTACTGTTCGCACTACCATTTGTTTTCTTTCTCCCACTGTTTCTTCTAGCATCACGAGGTCTGTTACTAGTGCCACTACTTCACAGAAGAAGAAGAACAACAACAACAACAAGCAGAAGTTAGTGGCGGCGGTTGCTGCGCAGAAATCGGTGGCAGCGGCGGGTTTGGTGAAGGAAAAGCGGAGGACGCGCTCTGACAAGGAAATTGACAAGGAGTTGATTTTCCGATATGGAGATAACCCCTCTCATATTCCTGTGATGCTCGCTGAAGTACTGGACGTCTTCTCATCCACTTGTTGGAGACCTTTACATTCTTTTGTCGATTGCACGCTCGGAGCTGCTGGCCATTCCTCCGCTGTTAGTCTCCCCTCTCTTTCCCGCCGTTCAATGCTTTTTGTTTGCTGTGAATTAATGTCTAAATTATTGGAAATCTGCTTGGACCTGTGGTATTATGATTTTGTTGCTATTGTAGTTTGAGTTTCTGGAATTGGAAGGGTTTACCGTTCCTAAGTTTCTGTACTTATTGAAAACAACAGATAATTAATGCTCATCCAGAGTTGAAGTTTCTTGTTGGTATGGACGTAGATCCTGTGGCACATGAGAAGGCTCAAACTCGAATTAATTCCGTCTTGCACTCTGACTCAGACTCTAGCAGCCCTGCTTATGACCTGAAAGTATACCACTTGTTAAAAAATTTTCGACATATCAAGTCTGCAATATGTGAGACTGGCGAGGAACACTTGGACCATGGAGTTGATGGCATTTTGATGGACTTGGGAATGTCGTCCATGCAGGTTAACTTCTGCTCCTGTCTCACTAGACTTCTTACCATGTGTTTGTACTAGTGTTTCTTCTCTACTCGTTAGTTTCCGGGTGCTGAAGAGGTTGACAGATAAGTAGTGTAATAGTGCGGGTTGTAGTAATGCGTGGTGGCTGTATTAGCAAAATCCGCAAGTCTTTATTTATACTGCTACTGCTACATTCGCTTCCCGTTCCTACTACTTTGTTGTCAGAGTATGGCAGCAAGATCGGTACCTCAATATTTGGATCAAGACATTATTCGTGCGAGTTGTTTCATCTTTTTTTTCATTGTAGGTGGACAATCCTGAGAGAGGATTTAGTGTGCTTAGTGATGGACCACTTGACATGCGTATGGACCCTCAGGTATGATTACCGACAAGTTTCGAGTTCAATGCATTTTCTCTACTATTGAGTTTTGGCTCGAGTGGTAATTTATTTTTGTTAGAGTACATCTATGGATGTAAATGAATGAATTAAAAATGTGGAATTGGCATTCTTTTTTGACATTGTCTAGTGCTTTTCTTTGCAGTCTCTTTGCTTAGCAGTTATCATTATGGGGGTCTGATTTTGTTGCTTGATACCTCAAATTAATCGCAACTGAAAAAATTGACAAAAATGACTCTCGAAGAAAGAGAGGGATTAATGCTTTTTTCTTATTTGTATTTGTAGTATATCTGCTTGCTTGGGGAGATTTGATCTCGTTGTTGCTCCTTGGGTTCGTCTTTATATTTACACACCCCTTCCATCCTTTATTTTTTGGACTTTTTCTAAATAGGAAATGGTGGTCTGACGATGATGCATACTTTGGTTTGTCATAGAATATGTCAGTCATGATTGGAAATGAGAAGAAAATTCTAGTACATTGTAATTTCACTAACTTGTGATTTGATGTCAATGTTATGTGTTACAGCAGGTGAATATGTCTGTATTTTTTAAGGTGGCCAATTAGCCACTCACGCAGCAACTCCAGAGTTGCCTTTCTGTGTGTGAATGGTCAGTAAGCTCACCAAGAACGAGTCTTGTTTGATCGACCATTACAATGAAGCTGCTATGCTGTGAGTCTGTAAGGTTTCATTGATTGGGTCTGTCAAACTACATACCCTATGCTCCTGAGTCCTGAGTAACAAGTTGGCATTTCCTAGTTTTGCCTATCTTTATATGTTTGCCTTTACATTGTTACTTGGGGATCTGAATAAGGGTCTTCTATGCTTCTTCGTTTTGTTTTAGTGCTTTCTTTTTGTCCCTCTAAAATGCTTCGTCAGTGTTAATTCACTCCGGGATTGCAAAGTTTGCTTTGGGAATTATATTTCTGTTGCTTGGCTGCTGCAATGTCATTCTTAATTTTTTGTTACCATTTGAACTGATGGACAGGCCTATGACAGGCAAGTCTTCAAGCGGAAGACATATTAAATTCCTGGCCATCTGCTGAAGTGGGCCGTATCCTGCGAGAATATGGGGAAGAAAACAATTGGCGCACTTTGCAAAATAAGATTGTTGAAGCCCGATCACATGGTGGATTGCATTCTACTACTGATTTGGTAGATATTATCAAGCGCATGTCTCATCCAATGAAAGGTAGGTCCTTGTGCAGTTCCATTTTTCTACTTGTGTAAGCATGTTTTCCATTTTTCTCTTAACGCCTGTGCTCCATTAATTAATTAGTAGGTGTGTTATTGTCTATTCTTGGGATGATGAAAACAGTTAGTAACTATAGATTGCTACTTCTCACATCAACTTCACGAGATCTGTCCATAAGTAGATTGATACATTCAATCTGCACGTTGCTCACAGTTTATTAGCGTTCTCATGGCAAAAACTGATGTGTTGGAATGTATTTCGATTCAGTCACAATGTTCAATTTCACTGCAATAGGTGGAAGGCAAGGTTGGATAAAGACGGCAAGCCGGGTATTTCAAGCTCTGAGAATTGCAGTTAACGATGAACTGAACACCCTTAAAGACTCCCTAAATTCTTGCTTCGAATGCCTCGCACCTGGGGGGAGGCTTGCGGTCATATCTTTCCACAGTCTGGAGGACAGAATTGTGAAGCAAACGTTTCTTGATATGGTTAAAGAGAAGGCCAATGATATAGACGAAGGGCAGACGAACAATAATGATTCAAGAGATGTGAGAAGTGAGATTGAAGAGAAAGAAAAATGGATAAGACATACAGTAGATGGATCAAATGGTACAATTTTAACGAAAAGGCCAATCACGCCATCAGGAGAGGAAGAAAAATTGAACCGCCGAAGCAGGAGTGCCAAACTCAGGGTGATTCAGAAGCTCTGAACAAAACGTGTGACAAATTGCAGTCATAGATTAGATGCTTCTTTCGTATTGATTTTTATATATCATGTTCAGCCAGCCCATCTTCAAATATGCGTCCGCAGGAGGTTATTCCTGCTAAAACCATTGGAATTATTTTGTATTGGAATCAACACAGAATTATCAAATTGAATACCTTCGATCTAAAGATGCCTCTCTCACGCCCCCCCCCTCGTAAATTAATAAAAACTATTTTTTAATAAACCATACTCTGTAATCTATAGTCTACATCTGCATTATAACTATGCAAACATTTCAATACATAGATTGACTGTTGAGAATTATATTTTTGAATTTTTTAATCATAATTTTCTTATGTCTCATGTACTGTAACATCGAAAAAGACAGAACAACAGTCAAAATCGAAGATCGAAGTGTATGGAAGGATAAAATAAAATATCCTCACAATTATAAATAGGTCATTTTACAATTATATCCATGAAGATGAAGCTCTCTCGATAATAAGAAAAAGGTTAAAGTATACTTTTAGTCCTTTATGTTTACGTCAGGTTTCATTTTAACCCTTTAAGTTTAAAAAGTACAATTTCATTCCTTTAAATTTAACATCGTTAGTTTCTCTTAACGGAAATTTCTGATTTATTGAACTTAATTGATGACTGTGCAATAAAATGTTGACAAAGATACTCACATTTTAATTTTAATTTAATAAAACATAATACATTTTATATTTTAAATTGTGTAATGTCATTTTCAACCACGTGAATTTAATAATATAATAAATTTGATATTTTAAATCAAATTTAATAGATGATTGTTCAATCATGTGAATACCATATCACTTAAGTTTGATGTCAGCAATTTCCATTAAGAGATACTAACGACGTTAAATTTGAGGGACTGAAATTGTACTTTTTAAACTTAAAGAACTAAAATAAAACCTGATGCAAATATAAAGGACTAAAAGTATACTTTAACATAACAAAATTAAAAATTCAAGAAGACAGTAACGAGAGATGATGCTGATGATTAAGAAAAATAAATAGGTCATTTTATATCCATGAAGATGAAGACTCTCTGGAGTCTGGAGAATAAGAAAAATAAAATCATATATTTTCATTTGTCATAAACCTGATCTATAATCCATAAAGAAAATAAAATACAGAGGATTTTGGAAAGAAAAAAGAAGACGGTAACGAGAGATGATGCTGATATAAGCCGCAGATGCCAGATGGTGGCACCTGGCAGTTATTTTGCCGTTACCTGTATTTTTCGTTGATGAGGATGAGTTTCGTGTACACAGATTAAACTAGAGAGAGAACGGCGGTAAGTGACGCTGCAACATCACAGTGGCATTTCTGCAGCTTGAGATCAGCTTTAGCAGCTAATAACTGATCGATTATTTCTTCTTCGTTATCAGCTCAGCCTCTTCTGCCACACAGTAAGCATCAGAATTCGGTATTCCATATTATTAAAAACTGTCCTCTTTGCTTCGGAGAAATGCGCTGATTTCTTGTTCGCTTTTCCTTCTTGATTTTTTGTGTTCTGACTTAATGTCGTGCTTCCAGCGATTGTGGTCAAAATCATGATATACGCGAAGACATATGGTCGTGGACATGGCTGGTTCACATATTCATTCTCCTCCTCCATCCCTACATTTAGCCCTCGGTAATTAATTTGTTTATACTATGATAAAAGCAATAGCTAGTTGGTCAGTGGAGAAAAGGCTAAATATACCTTGGATTATAATATATACAAGGTATGCCAGGATTTTTGCTATAAGAACACTCCTTTGAAATGTTATCCGAAAAGAACTCTTGGTATGGCAATTTCTGTTGTATGAAACCCAATGGAACAGCCATTTTCCTTTTCTGTATAATTGCAAGCCTGGATCCTGGGATTTTTGGTGATTTGCTTCTTAATTTGACTTTCAGGAAGAAAATGGAAATCAAGGTATGCAAAGTGACTCCCTCCGAGTCAAATGCAAAGAAGGCAAATTTACATGCTGCAAAAAAGGAAAGAGTTAAGCTTCCAACTTATACTGGTGGCCTGCAAGGTACAGGATACCACTTTAGTGAATTTCTAAGGCACCCCAGTGGAATTGAAGCAATGTTGAACACAAGGGCCTTGCAATCTTTTGAATGTCTTGACGCTAACACTTACAGGTCTTCCACATCTTTAATTGTTCTTTACTGGCTTCAATTATCCTTTTAGATATGTTCAAAGGCACCACCGTTCATAATGGATTTACGTTGCATCCATTTGTTTGAAAATCATGTTTCATCTAGAGCATTGAGTTCGGCACTCTAATGGTTTAGGCAGCAAATTTCTATTCTGGTTATGTTATACTTATTTCTGCAGGTGTACTTTGCCTAAACTTCAACTTCTGAACTTTGAAGCTGTTCCCTTGCTGGATCTGCGGGTAACGCCAACAAATGAAGACTGCGTCGTGGAGATGCTTTCTTGTAAGGTATGACATAATAGGACGAATTTGCTCCATAGAGGATGCAATTTAGAGAGAAACGCATGAGGACGACGATGGGGTAAAAAAGTCAGACGCTGATTTTGAGTGCACGTCCTTTCACAAATAGCAAGGAAGCTTCATAATGAAGCGTCATGCAGTTTCGAGAAATCCTTGTTAGTTTTAAGAATAAAAAAAAAAGCATTGATTGAACATGCGCTTAATGGATTTACGTTTCAATCTGTGGGATATTTCACTATTTTACAGTTTGAGGGTTCAGAAGTCGTGGAGCGCCAAAACAACCACTTCTCAGGTAACACTACATATTTTTACATATTTTTCTAAATGCAGAAGACAAATGGTAGAGAAAATGATTTTACTATGGTTTATATGCTCTGCAAAAATCAATGAATTAAAATCATAAAACATGTTTATTTTCTAAAGATCCTTGCACAGACAACCAACTCCTTCTGTGTTCTATTGATCTGTCTTCTCTAACAAAGGAAAAGGCCATTGTTCAGCACCGTTTTCTGCTTAATTTATATTTATCTGCGTAGATGATGTCACTTATTTCTTTTCTTCTTTTCCCTGAACTCTATCAATGTTTAATTGTTCACCAATCTTAAATCTGGATTTGCAGCGTTCATGATAAATCACATGACATGGAGCGTGGATGACGCTGAATCATTTCTAGAAGTTGATGTTAAGTTGAATATCACTCTTGAGGTTGTTCTTATTATGATGAAACATATACTAGTGAAGTCTTCTGTGTTCTATGAGGGCAGAATTTGCGATGTCTAGTGAGGGCAGAATTTGCGATGTCTAGTGATGCCACTTACCTTTTCTTTTAACGCATTACTGGGGAATAGAGGGGAGACAGTATCATATGTTATGAGGGCAGAATTTGCGATGTCTAGTGATGCCATCTACCCCAAAAACATGAGGCAGACACGAACCAAGTCACGAAAAAAATTAAAGAAAAAACATGATAGCTGATCATTGGGGAGAAAATGGGAAAGTTAATCCTGTTTTATCTGTTGAAAGGACTAGATTGATTTTTTTTGGGGGTGGAGATAAAAGTCAGGCAAGTAGGAGGTTCTATCGAAAACTTTCTTTAGATTATGTGAGGGAATTGAGGATTTCGTCACCCCATGGAACAAAGAACCTAGGGACCTGGCTCATATTTACGTCAGCCTCAGATTGTACAAATTGATTACTTTGGAAAGTTGATCGCCTTCTCCTTTTCTTAAGTTCTTGGCAGTATATAGTTTACATAATGCAATGAACTAAAATTTTTTTACCAAAAACAAACAGGAGTTATTACTATACTTGTATACGGTAAACTGTTCTCCCATTTTCTTCCCACCTCCCTAACAACTTTTGACTGCCAGATCTACACACCTCCATTTACCATTATGCCTAAAGCAGCTGTTGAGCGTCCTGGAACTATGTGAGTCAATAATGTCTTAGTTTTTTATAACGTACTCAAATTCATCTCGTATTGGTCTCGGCTTATATATTCTTGCACAGCGTATTGCATAAAAATTTTTGTTTTAATGCTACCATTCCTTTAGGTTCATGCTTTTTTTAGTTAGAGCTCCTTTTGTAAGCACTGTGATATATTTTCTTTAAAGTATGGGCTTTAACACGAAAGTAATTCCACATACTTCCAAAAAACTTGCATAATTGCTTTCCCCCCTTTCAGCTCCTTGTGCCTTCAAATCAAACACTTGCATTTCTTTGTGTGGACGTGCAGAATGATGCAAGCATTGGTGGACAATCTCGTACCACTGCTAATTCAGCAGCTGCTACAAGATTATGATGCATGGGTTCAAAATCATTTGAAAACAAATCCCATAAACGAGGATCCTAAGATAAACTGGTGACATTTACTTTCATCACTGTGACAGTTGATTCATCTTGTTTAAATCTGTTCAAATAACCTAGGCCAGAGATTCCTTCACTTTGTTCCTCAGGGCAAGGCAACATAGATCCGCAATCACCCAAAAGGTTAAAATATATCCCATTTGGCTTCGCCGTAGTTCCACCACCACGCACACCTCCTACTATGATATACTTATTCATATTCATTTAACAATTCTTCAGCCCAAAAAAGGGATCAAATATCACATGTATCAACCTGGACTGACTCGGCATCAATACAAGTACAATTTAGATTTGCTTTTAACGTAAAAGAAAGCAATGTCCATGAATGAATATGATTGTTCTATACACTATTTCCAGACGGCAATGTTCCTGAATAAATGTTATGGGCTTTTTTATTAAGCACGAGTAGGCAATCCTATTCGAGATTTGAGAACCACTCTCAAGTTCTAAATGTTTTGGGCTTTTGGCAAGACTAACAGTAGCTGTGCCTATATTAGCCCACACTATAATCTGGGCCTCATGATCCGCGTGTTATTTATTTCCCAACGCCCAAGTTGGCCTGCCTGAAGGGTTGAAGCTAGGTCCGGTTTGGTTGGAATGGATTTTTTATTTTTTTAAAAAAATAACAATAAAAAGCAGTGTGCGTTCAGCAGATAGAATGTACAAAGTTTCGAACCCGCGTCATCATAGAAAGTTCATCCACAAAAATGGAGAAACCCTAG
Source organism: Vachellia pachyceras (assembly GCA_025593235.1). Taxonomy (NCBI): domain Eukaryota; kingdom Viridiplantae; phylum Streptophyta; class Magnoliopsida; order Fabales; family Fabaceae; genus Vachellia; species Vachellia pachyceras. The sequence goes on along the minus strand of JANTPZ010152302.1, from coordinate 16,060 downwards.
CCTAACCCGTGTTAAGAATTAAGACCCGTTTGCCCAAAAGGCTTACCCGGAACTAGCCGCACCGTTGCTGCCCTTGCTTATAGTTTGGCAGAGCCAGACGAAGCAAATCGAAGTCCAAGGAAACTCGTAAAAAGAACCTTGCACTGTCTGTTTTCGCATCTTATTTGTCAGTGAGAGATGTGATTCTTCAAGTCGATCCTCGATATTTAACCTCAGTTTGATTTTTTTTTGCTTGGCTCCTCAACTTCATCGCAATTGAATAAGTTGGCGAAAAGAAGGATTAACCGCTTTTCTAAGTTTTGTGTGTAGACTGTGGGGACGGAGCAAGTTCAATGATGTTAGCTACACCTGCTTGCTTTCAATATCTCCCTTGGGAGCTTCAATGTTGTTGTTGCTCCTTGGGTTGTTGGTCTTTCTATTCTCACACGCCTTCTACTCTTTTTTTTTTTTTTTACATTTTTCTAACAGGGAAGGGTAATCCGTTGAAGATGAAAACTGTGGTTTGTCGTAGAATATGTTAGTCACGCTAGGAAATAATTAAACAAATTTTAGTGGATGTCGATGTTATGCGTTACAGGAGGAGAATCGTTTGTGTTTTGAAGGTGACCAATTAGCCACTCACACAGCGACACTAGAGTTGCCTTTCTGTGTGTGAATGGTCAGTAAGCTAACCTAGAACGAAGTCCTGTTTGATAGACCATTGCAATGAATCTGTTCTACTGTGAGCCTGTAAGGTTTCATTGATTGGGTCTGTCGAACTACATGTCCTAAGCTCCTGAGTCTTGACACATGTAACAAGTTAGCATTTTCCTGTTTTGCCTGTCTTTATATGTTCTGTATCAATTCCTGTACAACAGGATTTGAAAATTTTGCTTGTGAGATTGTGGTCTGCAATAACAACAATTCTGGGGAATTGTTGCCCTGAAATCACGACACAGCAGTTAGTCATGCTTAGCAGCTCGTTAGCTAGTCGCATGTTACCTCAATACATACTTGTGTGATTGGCAGTTAAGCTGCCTAGAGTGATCAATTGTTGGCAATTGATGATGAGGCAGAGCTTGGGGTTCTTATCTCTGTGTCCACCATATACTACATCTCACATGTCTAGGCCATACATTTTGTTGTAGACAAGGTACTAGGAAAAATGACAGGATAATAAATTGGGCACTTGTGCTTACAAAAAACAGTAGTAGAATTTGATAGAATTATTTTATAGAATGGAGAAATATTTTACTCGTCCAGTCATGTTCTAAAGGATATTAGGGTTCTGTAGTCTCTATTGCATTAGATTTCTTTAGTTTACAGTATTAGGCTATTAGCCACTACTTTATCAGCGGCTCGGTGCTGCCATTTTACATCGGCCTGTTAGATTACCTAAAGCAGTATGGTTCAATGTTTTTGCTAGTGAAACCGTATTGTTAGGAATGTGTTTCCAGTAAGAGCTTCTTAGAATTAGAATTCATGATGATGAAAGCATGTGTCTAATTAGGAATCACCAATTCACCATAAACAATGTGCCATCGGGTGGAACTATACATCCCATTTTGCAACTTGTGAACTGTTATAATGCATGCTTTACAGTTCAAACCTCAAACATGTGAATTACAGTTCAAAACTAATGCAAGGAGGCAACCAAGCAAACGTCTATTCCACGTGCGTGTGTATAGAGGAAGCAGGAGAATAATAAGCGAGTCTAGAGCATCTCGGGTAATAAAGTTGAAGATAAATCTTTAGGGTCCGTTTGGTTTAATCGCAAATCCCTTTGGTAATGTGATGTTATATTCAGTGTCAATTGCTTGTTTAGTATGTTATTAAGAATGGGTAGTTCTTATATTTAATTAAATATGTAATAAGTAGACAAAAATGGCCCCATCCAAAGAGTATTCTCCCTCCTTCCTTTAAAAATGAAACTAAACTACCACAATTTGAGAACAAACCACGCCCTCACCCCATCTAGAACATGTTGAAGAAAAGGAGAGTAATGAACCACATCTTTCGACCCACCGTAGCACATAGCCATGGATCAATCGTCCCCCAACCCTGTGTCCTGCCGGAGACTGAAACGTCACTCGTCAACCTCAATCTTAACCTTTAAAGGTGAGGGGATACCACATCAGGAACAAATAAACTTGTGAACTCTCGAAGAGACAACGGAAAAAGAGTTGCGTTTGCTTCCTGTAAGTTATTTACGGGACTCGTCGTCACTATCAAACGCAAGGTGATGGAATCAGGAATTCAGAATTACCATTGCAGTCTATAACCGGATTGAAAATATGGTTTTCAAATTAAGTTCTGAATTAATGGATGTTGCCAACTTAGGAGGATGTTGGAGTAACTTTGAAGAGGTTTGGCTGAAATAATTTCTCTCGTTGGAAAGTTCAGTACTAGCTTTCCAAGCCAAAGCTCAAACATGTACAGATGCTACTACGACCGTCAATTTGTAAGTGTAACGTAGGGTAGTCATGCGTCATCTTACCCAAAGGATCAACGTAGAGACAGTTTTATTGAAAAATCAAAATGATATTTTTTTCCAGCAAATCTATTGAAATTGATAAAACAATCCCTGCTTCCTTCGACGGTTGAGGACTCAAAGGCATCACAAAAATCCTAAAGACAGCGATCATGTGTTTTGGTGATGGGAATAAAGCAAATATTGAAATGCTGAACGTAACCGACTGAATAACCATTAAGAGAATTATCTACATTTATCTTAACTTCAGGAATAATAACACTTAACGAAGTAACAAAGAAGCAACCAGTCTCTTAATATTTATTTATAAACCTAAGGTAATAACTTCATCGCCTACAACTGCACCATATTATTAGCTGAGGAGACTTTGCCCAATTCCTCCTCCTCATCGCCATCATCAAAGAAATCCTCCCGGACATTGCCCGCTAACATCAGAGCAATCAACCAAAAGAGGGATGAATCAAGAGATAAAAAAGCACCACCACCAAGTAGACCGGTCTTAGCGGTAGGGCAGTCGTAGGTGGGATTATGATGAACATTTCGCGACCGGTGAAGCTGTTCCGTTACTGTTGGCCACAACAGAAATGCTGCCGCTAATCCAGTTGTGAACCTGAAATAATAGCCCATAACACCAAATAAGTTATATTCAGCAGATGCGACAACAAGATAAGAGATATTTAGTGTAACCATAATTATAACCCCCTAATCTTGAATGTCTAATGGCACCCGAGATGTGAGATGCCTATGTTTGATAAAAGGATTTGCAACTCAATCTGTCATATGAGATACCAACACGTATTTTGAGCGGCATCTCATATCACATCATATTTAGTTTCGTTGACTCCTATAAAATAGTAATTGTCTCTTTCCAGGACAACTTTCAATTTCGGTACTCATATCTAAACTGACATGAATCTCTCTCAATTCTAGTGGGTATCCCACACCAAGGTATGACACACCAAAGAGGCCTGCTTTCAGATTATTACTGAAAATCCTTTCAAGTATTGGGAACAATTAATACCATTTTGAGGCGGGAAGACCCAGAATTCAATTATCAAAATATGGCAGAACTAAACCCTCGAGATATCTTTTATTTATATGATCAGAGAACAGCAATGAAACAATGTTATAACATGGTTCGACGGCATGATAGAAAAATAATCTAAAACGGCTTAAGGAAGGATGAGAAGAGTCTACTTACAATGCAATGTTGAAGAATACCGTGAAACTACCACTTCTAAACAAAACCCCTTGCGGAACAGATTTTCCTTTGTAAGGGTAAAACAGAGACAGATAGCCGAACACGGCAGAGGCAACAAGAAATGCTACTGAGAGATATCCCAATAGAACAGTTGGATCAGATGGATACTGGCAAATAACACCACCCTTGCTCATTATTGCGTTACCAGCAGCAGGCTATAGTAAGGAAAGAAGAATAAATCACAAGTTTAGATTATAATTTAAATCAACAGATAATGAAAGCAGAAAACTTAATTGAGGGTGGAAAAAACTGATATAATAATGCCTAATATGTAATGTGTGAGCATCTATTATTACTATCTGTCTAACTTGGCCAGGCAATAAAGAGTACGAGTTTCCAACAGATCTCATCCTTCGCAATGCATTAGCTATCGCCCATGGGAATACATACTTCGTATAGACAGAGTATAGTAAGGATTTAGAAAAGAGATTTATTCGTCTGTGTTGTGTATCAGTGTCTAGTATTGCATTCCAGTTAACTTGTACAATGAATAAAAGGAGCAGGTTTCAAATAGATGTCATCCTTCACAATACATTGGTCTTCGTGTAGACAGAAAATTGTAGGGATTTGCAAAAGTGATTTAGAGCTCGTTTGCCCAATAACTTTCCGAACACGATCACCTTTCAAAATCTAGGTTTTACCTCAGATTCCGTAAAAGCTATTCTCCCAAAATCTATTTTCCAAAAGTTAGGTTTCATCTCGAAATCCGTAAAACTTAGATTTTTCCAAAACCATGGAACACTCCATAAAAATCTTTGTTCAAATTATCACCTTTTTGTTTTCAGCAATAACTCCCAATATGAAAGACGCCACACCAAAAGTTGTGACAATAATAGCCATCTGCTTCACGCTGAAAGCCATAGTGCACTGCAAGAAGAAGGATTAGGGGAAAAAATTCAGCACACAACAAATTGAAAGCCACAAACAGAATACAGAAACGAAAACGAAAAAACAAATCAAAGACCACGATCAGAATCAGAAATATAAAGATAATGCGTGCCTGATAATTGAAGAGGGAGAAGAAAGAGATAGACGATAGAGTGCAATTGAAAGCTGAACCCTATAAGCGGATTCGGAATGTCACCCAAGGAAGGGTGTTCGTCGAGACACACAGAGCGAAGGGAATGAGAAAGGATGAGATGTAAAGTAGATTTGCATTCGGATACCTTAGTTGGGCCGGTAGGTGGCAACGGAAACCGAAGATTCGGTTAGATACCAAAAGGCCACGGTTCCTTCAAAACTGAATCTCTGGATTGGCACAGAGTAGTATCGCTTTGTCTAGCTGTGCACCGAGGACTTTTGGAAGGAGGAATGCGTTGGTTTCCCGATCCTATCGTTTCGGCCCATTTTTTATGAAATATTTTTTTTTCATAAAAATACGAATGAGATGAATCAGATATCGAATCTTACCAAAAAAGCTTGGCAAAAAAAAAAGAAACTTACCAAAAAGAAGAGTGAGACTAAACAGGTGAGATATATATATATATATCTATACGCGCGCTTACAGGTTCAATATGGTGGATGGGATATCATAAGGATATCAAAATATTATATATAAGAATATCCTTAAAATGATCTTGCCATGTAATCCATTTTAATATACGTGCGCGCGTGTATGTGTATACATATGGTCATGCACAGGGTGTTTTCAAATATTTTTAATATAATATAAAAAATTAAAAAAGAAGGCTCCATGCATTAAAAACTAGAGAAAATAATACACCACGTTATTTGTTCATTCTCCGATAAAAAAACTTCGATTATCTTATCGTGGTTATATGCATAATTTCCTGATTTTTTCTTTCCGGCCTTTATTTTCTCTCTTGCACGATTTTCAAAGTAGAGTGTGATACATAAAATGCATCTGAAGCATTTCGACAGGAAAGAACACAAATGAGGTGATTCCCCCTGTACAATGGCGAATCTAGGTCTAACTGAGGGGTGTAAACTATTTTTTAAAAGATAAGTGTGATATATTCTTAATATCTTTTGATAAAAATTTGAGTAAAAATTTAGTAGTTTAAAATTAGTAAATGAATGAGTGCAGAATAAATCACATAATACTAATATATACCTAATTTTCTAGAAGTCGTAGGATGCGGCTGCACTCCTCAACTATACCTAGGTCCGCTAGTACTCTCTGTACACACGAGAATTTCTCGATAAACTATAAAAATTTAATAATGGTGTGTTTAGATTATAGGTAAAAACTGCTTTTATAATTCAGTTTTAGAGCCTATAAAATATGTACATGGAAAAATGGTATCTTAATTTACGTTGTAGTGCTTTTATAACCCCACGGCAAACACACCCTAACATGTCGTTTTTTTCTCATGCCCAGCTCGTGATTGAGATATTTTAAAGTAACGTTTCACTTTACCAACGCTTTTAAGTTATTTTATGATAAATGTCACAACTAAATATCCTTCGAAAATGACGTGGAATCTCAAGGGAGATTTATTGTAAAATCTCACAGAAGAAGGCTATTTATGAAAAATGTCCCAAAAGTTATCAATGGCAGCTGCTCTACTTGTTAATGGTACTCCTCGACTTGTTGTTAACAATATCTTGAGACATTTTCATAAACAACTTCATTCTTTGAGACCTTACAATAAATATCCCGAATCTTGAACTAATGCGTGGCACTTGCTTTACTAAGCAGTAACAGGATCCCACATCTAGATGACACCTGTTTTTGGCAATATTTTATGAAGATCACGCCATAATCGCTCCTTTGAGAAGCCAGAAGCTCCTGCACGTTCAATGGTCAACACGTTAAGCCTGTGGGGAAAGCAATGCAATGTTTGGTTCAATGGAGGGACTCTCAGTGATGAGATAATTGAAATAGGAGTGGATGTTCAATTTAGTTCTTAACACATCCCTCAGAAAGACTGTGAAGTGAGACTAAAGACTATTGGCACTCGAGATTGTATGCCCCAGTTGCATACTGTTTTGTCTCTTCGTGATAGATTTTAATCAGATAACTAGATGTTAAATTCTTCATTGGGAAAGATGAATTAATGAGATTTGAAGGGATGTGTATGTGTTTTTACGTTCCATTGAGGTCTCATGGCAGCGGAAGTAACTTCTCTAATGTCATGCATGACCTTTTTAATCGGCAGCTCTGCGTTGGTGCCATAAAAGATGATTCTGTATTTGTTTGGGAACTCCTTTTTTCTAACGAGTACGCAAACCAAGATAAAATCATTTCAAAATCTGTGAAAATTATCTTGAAATCTACAGAATACCTCGGAATCTGTTCAATGACCCTGCAACAATCTAGGTGCAGCTGCCCTGCCTTCTCCCATACACTCTTGCTTGTAGTTTGCATACCTTGGATTTCTATACTGGAAATCAGATATTGATTGCACTATTAGTTTATCACCGGATCACCTGTCATAAATACCTATGCCGCAGCTGCTGTGTGCATGGATTGAGGTCAATGTGGATTGTTGGCCAGAATGAACTCTTGCACTGGTTGAAGATTTTAGATCCATGTGCAATTTTCATTTAAGTACCTGTACATCTTTTAGGTTGAATGGATGAATCACAAGCCACAACCGTCCGGATCCGACCCGCGTCGCGCACCTGGCATGGTGGGTGAGTCTCCCAACGGTGGCTTCTGCATACATAAGGCTCGAACCCGAGACTTTGCTTAAGCTGAAACAAGCCGCTTACCACTTAATCCAACCAGTCGTTGGTACCTGTACATCTTTTAGGTTGAATGGATGAATCACAAGCCACAACCATGGGCTTACAGAAGTTTGGGTGTGAGTTTAAGATTGTGATATCCGCATCACGTTGTTAGTGTGGGGCTCTGCTCTTGGGCAAGGCTGCTACAACTTATTTTATATTTTTGTGATTTTAGGGACTACCAGGCATCTCATCAAAGTCCAAACTGGTAGGCCCGACCTAATTTGTGTGTTTGGGTGACCCAATATAGTTTGATGTATCTTTAGTCTTAGATCAGACCCAACTTTGAACACCACTTGGACAGTGATGGTCTGAGGGACATATCAATGCCATAACGAAACTATTACCAATGGAGATTTGGTAGAGTTGGTAAGGGTTACTATCAACATTCTTCAGGACGAGGGTTCGAACCCTGGGAGTGACAACCGCGATAATTAACGCAACTTTAAAGAGGTTGTCCTATCGGTACCTCGCTACCACCGTAAGGTCTCCTTGCGGGGGGTTTGGATTAATCTGGGGCGGGCAATGAACCCAGGCTACCTCAGGATACCGGATGGTTTATAAAAAAAAAGAAAATATTATTGGCTCAAAAAAAATGGGACACGTAAGAGGATTAGTGCTGGCCGCGGAGCATCGGAATATATGAGAAGGTCATTTCAACTGGACCTATTTTCTTAAGATGGCAGATGAGTCATTGGTTTCTTTTAAATCCAACTAAATGACTGTTTTGTAAGAAAATAAATAATTTGTTTTAGTGGGGAATAACCCTTGATCACATAGTCACATCTTTTATCCGAATAGATTAATGTGTCTATGTGTTAAAAAAACTGTCTTTATTTTGAATCTGACTCTTGAAGTGTGTCGTAGTTATGCATTTTACATCATCATTATATCTCTTGGTTGGCCTGAAAGGAGATCTTCATTATCCACACATGCATTACAAATAGGCACAAAATAGACAACAGGACGGGACAAATGCCATGTGAAAAGCATCATCCACTTTCTTTGAAAAGCGATCATTGATGAAATACAGTGCTATGAGTTTTAATATTATTACTATTAATTGTTATTTAAGAGTTTGTTTTCCTTCACCTTTTAACACCTAGTTTTGACTTTAAAACATAATTTTTACTTCAGAACCTAGATTTTATTAAAATACTTATATTTTTCAAAAAATCTATTATAGATACAAAACCTCGGTTTAGAATTTAGGTTTTAAAAAGCTCCTTTTTTATTAAATCGCACTCTCTCCTAATACATTTTCTTTTTCCTAATTTCTTTTTTTTCTCTTTCATCTTCCCACATACTTTTTGCTTGGAGATTCGTAAATGCCAAAACTTCCTAAACACAATCACCTTTTCAAAATATAGGTTTTACCTCAAAATCTGTAAAAGAATTCTTTAAAATCTATTTTCTAAAATTTAAATTTTACCTCAAAACCAATAAAACCTATTTTTGAAAGTGTTTCACACAAGTCCCTCGAGATTCTGACAATGGCAATAACCGGCGTAGGAGATATTGTGCTTGTTTGACAACGTTTGACTTGTAGCTATAAACACGTTTAACAGTGTTTTTCTGTAAAACGAGATAATTTTCTCCACATATTTATCTCAACTTGTGTGAATAAACCTATAAATACTTCTCCACCGCTTTGTCAAACGGATCCATTACCCGATGTGGGGCCACGAGTGGCAAAAAGCAGCGGGATACTCACCAATCGTGATTCGTGACACATATCAGTCAGCCCCACTTGCCCTGCTTTTTATCTTTTGAATTTAAGCATGAAAATTCTTTTAACTTGAAAAAGTAATATACGGTTGTTGTTATTATTGTGCTTATCAAGAAAAAGTATATTTACTTCTTAAAAATATGTTTAATATTGATTTTTTAAATGAGATAATTTTTTCATATATTTATATCGACTTACATAAAAATACTTCTCTATCACATTTTTAAAATTAATTATTGATTATACGTATGTTTGAAGTTTTCTTCCATGTCTAAATGATATCATCACCGCCGCTGAAAAAGGGTCCATGCGAATAAAAAAAAGGAACTAATTGTTACACTGTTAATTTCTTGGTCTTATCAATTCTCACAACTTCTTGTTTGTATGCCTTCTTTTAGAGGCAGTACCTTAATCGGCCGAACAAAGTGTTGCACATAAGTCCTCCCGTATTTATGAGTCCTAATCCATTCTTACTCCTCATGCACCTTCCTCATTTATTCGTAGGCTTTTTTTTTTTTTGCATTTTCAGAAAAAATAATTACGATGACGCTGATTAATTTTATTTATACGGTTTTTGTTTGTTAGTGTGTGTGGGAAAAAATCGTATAAATATATATATTCACATTACTTTACGAGATCAGTTGATTATTCTATTGTAATTGTAACCAGATCAAGTAACTGAATAATTACCATATCATCAAACAAGGGCTTAATATAACCATGGAATACATTTCGGCAAGGGCGGACCTGTGTGTTGGTCAGCGGGTGCAGCCGCACCCCCTGACTTCCAGAAAATTAGGTATATATTAGTACTATGTGATTTATTTTGCACCCACTCATTTGCTAATTTTGAACCCACTGAATTTTTACTCAAATTCTTTTCTTAAGTATCTTCTTAAAAAATAGTTTGCACCCCCTGAGTCAGGGTCCTGGGTCCGCCAC
>JANTPZ010152300.1:0-14137 GCA_025593235.1 Vachellia pachyceras | reverse complement strand
TTCACTCAAGGAAAATTTGAAGGCCTTAGAAGCAATCTGGGAATGATCAATATCTATTCACCAGCTTGAGGGGGAGTGTTGGAGAATGCCTACTTTATTGGGGTTTCTAGCATAATAGATAATTTAGTATTTATTAATTATGTATTCAGTTATTTAATTCAAAATTTGAATTATTGTTACCTAGGGTATAGGGATTATTGTTACCTAGGATATAGGGATTATTGTTACCTAGAATATAGGGATTCTAGTATTCAGTTAGGGTTTGTCCCTTCTATATATGTACAACTCCTTCAATCAATAAATCAGATCAGCATTGCATCATATTATTTCATGACTGAAAATACAAGGCTCAAAATGGATTAGATATTATTCTGTTTTTGTAATGAAACAATAAACATAAAATAAAGTTACTCTTCCTTCAATAAGCTTACTAAACAGAGACAAGAAAATGTGCTCAATGGAACGTACTAATGAGCATGTGTGTGACACTAGTTCGTGAAAATACTGAAATAGATTTTCCTTTATATCTGGTCTCTCTGGACGCTTCTTTACCTTCATCAGTTCTATCTTCAAATATCCGAATGGCTTATCTAAGTTTTATTGCAAAACTCCGTGGTAGATTCCCATGGTGATGAGCTTTGCAGTACCTGATCGTCCACGAGAAATTCGCATGGAAGCAGCCTTTTTTTTGCAGCAGCTTTGTCAGTCAAGGTCTGAATTTATTGTTCTGACAATCTTGATCTCTTAATATATTAAAAATGGTGTGCTGTATTGATTATTGACACTTTGGTGCAGCTCTTTGACATTGCAAATGTTTATAGCTTGTCGTGGAATCCCAGTCTTAGTTGGATTTCTAGAGGCTGATTATGCCAAGTACAGGTTTGATTTTGTTCTGCTTCTAAGGAAATAATTTTTATACAACTTTTTAGCCTTTTGCATTGCAATAATAAAATCTGATACATTTTAAGAAGGTATTGTGGATGGCGTAGTTGAGATGGCTCTTTATTTTCCATTGGAAATATAAAGAGATTGTCAGATTTGATGATCATGATTTGAAGGTTTTTGTGATTTATATCTTCCGATACTAGGAAAGTGAGGGCTATTATGCAGATCTGAATATTTTAGTGCACTAAAATTGTGTGCTCCCTATAGAAAAGCCTCTTCTGGTATTTTTGGTGAAAGTTAGGTATCAGAACGTGAGGTATTTCAAGCAATGCATCATAAATTAAGCCAATTTATTTGAACTGGTTTCTGCGCGAGCGGGCGCATCTGTGTGCGCATGCAGATGCTGTGGTCAATTCATACAAAGGCTGAGATGAATTCAGCTGGCTTAGTGGTGTGTAGAGGAGATAAGTTTGTTTTTGGTCCTGATCTATATGTTACTTTTACAAAATACCAAGGATTCACATTTCTTCACCCAACACAATTTGTCTATTTGTCCTGGCTGTCCTCCCATGAAGTTATTTGTTAAATTGTCTACAATATAAGGCTTATTACTATCATTTTTTATAAATATTCTATAATGGTGAGTTAATTGGTGAACAATTAGCTTAGTGATCCAAACCGTTCACCAGTTTGATGTGTGGACATGTTCCAAAGACCATGATTCTACTAATAATATAAAATAGATATATTTAGTAAGTCATAAAATATGTGATAAAATGTATATAATATTGAAATAGGCTATATTCACTAAAGACTTATTGGTAAATTTATATGATATTGAATTCTAACATATTTATGTAATCTTGAACTATACTTGGGACAAGTTAGAATTTTAACAAGATGCAATTTAAAAATGATTTGGAGGTAAAAATTGAAGATGGACCATACCTTAAGTGTTAGAGTTCATGCATCTAGGATGCAATCTAGGTGGTCGAAATGGAGGCATTTGATGTCATTTGTGATCATAGAAAATTTTAGTAAACTGCCATGAGACCAATGATATTTTATAGTAGAGAATATTGGCCGTCGAAGGGGCAATAAGGGCGAAAAATTGGGGTAGTAGAAATGAGGATGTTGGGCTAGATTGGATCTAGGAATTATTATACAAGAAGAAAAGTTTGCATGGAATCTGTTGAAAAGAAAATTGTTGAAAATATTTAATGTAGTGCTAACATGTGCAAAGAAAGCCGATGAGGTTCCAAGTAAGGAGGAATGATTAGATGGTCAGTAGATCTATGAAGAAAATTATAGGGACAGCAAGAAAGAAATTTAAACAAGTTATTAGTAAATGAGATATCTAATGAGTCGGTTGTTAATAAAGTACAGTTGTATCATGCGATCTATGTATTTAATGAGACAAGACTTGTTACTAAATTTAATAAATTAAGGAAGACGGCAACAAAGACTAATATGTGTACGAAATATTTATTAAATAATGTAAATGTTGTGATGTACGGGTTTTACTTTAACACAAAATAAGTAGCATTAAAGTAAATGTTTAAGAAATACAGATGTAAGTTATATTCTTAGGATGAGAAATCAATCTTGTCCTTCTGGGTTCCGGTCAAATGAATTTACCTGTAATGGATATTCTGTTTTCTTGGAAAATCTGTGTATATTTGTTAACTATTCTGAATAAAGTTACAAAATGCAAGTTTAATATTTATTTTCATCATTCCTAACTTCTTAATTCAGCACTTTTGATCTCAAATTTTATGTTACAATAAGCATGTCGTAGACTCTTCTTTTGGAGCATGATAGTACTTCTACAGATGGTCATGTCTCATGTCTCCAGTGATGATGTCTGACTGCAAAACCTTTAGCTTTATATGATATCTTGGAACTTCAAACTATCTTTTGTAATTGTAAAGAGATACACTGAATAGCTTGTATATTTCATACGTAGATGAGGGAATTTATATATAATGTGAGAGCATCAGACTTGAATACTCTTAATGACTAATAAATACTATTAATGACTATAATCTCCTAATAATCATAACCGATCCCTTAAGAATAATATCTGATTATATATTAATTACAATATATTTACACTCCCCCTTAAGTTGGAGCATAGATGTTAATCAAGCACAATTTGTTACAGAAATAGTCGATTCGAGTCCCATTCAAGGCTTTGGTAAACAGATCACCTAGCTGGTCTCCAGACCTCACATGTCCTGTAGAAATAACATTTTCTTTGAGCTTATCCCGAACAAAATGGCAATCGATTTCGATGTGTTTCGTGTGTTCATGAAAGACAGAGTTTGAAGCTATGTGCAGAGCCGCTTTATTGTCACACCACAACCTTGCTGGTAATGAAGTTTTGAGACCAACTTCCCTTAATAGTTGATAGATCCACACTATCTCACACACTGATTGTGCCATAGCTCTATACTCTGCTTCAGCACTAGACCGAGATACCACATTCTGTTTCTTACTTCTCCAGGATACTAAATTTCCACCCACAAAGACACAGTATCTTGTAGTCGACCTTCTAGTAGCTTTCGATCCACCATAGTCTGCATCACAAAAACACTCAATATCTGTGTGCCCATTATTCTTGTATAATATACCACGGCCTGGGGATCCCTTTAAGTAATGCAAGACATGTTCTAAGGCCTCCCATTGGTTAACCGTTGGTGATGCCATGAATTGGCTGAGCACACTAACTGAAAAGGTGATACCAGGACGAGTCACGGTGAAATAGTTTAGTTTTCCAACCAGCCTGCGATATCTCTCGGGATTTTCAAATGGCTCACTTTTATCATTGCCAAGCAGTTCACCCTTATCATCTTCCAGCAAATTCTCCGGTAGTTTTTCTCCATCAATATCGAGAAGTGGGTTGGGTACCATTGGGAAACTACTAGGTGCAGCTCCTAGTTTTCCTGTCTCTTTCAACAAGTCAAGAACATATTTCCTTTGTGTCAAGAGGATGCCTTTCTTACTCCTCATAACTTCAATCCTTAGGAAGTACTTTAATGGGCCCAAATCCTTTGTTTGGAAATGGAAGTTGAGAAAGGACTTGAGTGATGAGATCCCCGAAGTATCACTACCAGTAATCACAATATCATCAACGTAGACTACCAGAAGGATTATGCCAGCATCTGTTTTGTGATAAAACACAGAGTGATCACACTTACTTTGTTGCATGCCAAAATTCCTTACCACGGAGCTAAACCTATCAAACCAAGCACGAGGACTTTGTTTCAAGCCATACAGAGATTTCTGAAGACGACACACTTTCCCAGACTCCCCCTGAGCAACAAAACCAGGTGGTTGCTCCATGTAAACTTCCTCATGAAGATCACCATTCAAGAAGGCATTCTTGACATCCAGTTGATGGAGGTCCCAATTATGACTGGCTGCCATAGAAATAAAGAGGCAGACAGAGGAAAACTTAGCCACAAGTGAGAAGGTCTCAGAGTAATCAATCCCATAAGTTTGTGCATAGCCCTTTGCAACAAGACGGGCCTTGAGACGTTCGAGAGTGCCATCAGCCTTGGTTTTAACAGTGAATACCCACTTACACCCAATTGCTTTCTTGCCTCGAGGTAAATCAACTAGAGTCCAGGTACCAGCCTGATCAAGGGCCGTCATCTCTTCGACCATTGCAACACGCCAACCCGGATGGGCTAATGCAGTATGGAGAGTTTTAGGAATGGTAATGGCATCTAAGGATGCAACAAAGGAACAGGAGACAAGTGGTTATAAGAAACAAAGGAGGAAATGGGATGAGTACAAAGGAGGTAATGGCATCTTAATGACTAATAAATACTATTAATTACTATAATCTCCTAATAATCATAACCGATCCCCTAAGAATAATATCTGATTATATATTAATTACAATATTTACAATTACAAATTCAACAAGACAAGCACATTAAGTACAACAAACTGAGGCTACATAAAAAGGGTAGCTTGGCACTAAACAGATCTCAAAAAGGAAAGATATCAACACTAATTAAGGCAACAAAACACTATAATGGACAGAACCATTAACGCTCCAACAGACAGGTAATCAAGAAATAAATGTGAAATAAATATGTGCATAAGACCTTCCTAAAATAGAGAACCAGCCATTAGATCTAAATTAAGATGTTGAACATCAAACCACCAGATCCGATCCTCTAAGTGTTAAGTAATCCTGCTGGTTACCAACACTAAATAATACTATTTCAATGAGAGAATGTTCACACTGTGATAACTATTTTTGAGAAAGGGAGTACAACTTATAGAAGCTGGGGGTTCAATCAGAGAGCATAATCAGCTAATACAATCAATCAGTATTAATGAGATTATTCTATCCTAATCCTAGGCACGATTCTAGGAAGTAAATAAGGAAAAGTATATGATTCAAATTTGATATGATTTCCAGCACTCCCATTCAAGTTGGAGAATATATGTCTATCATTCCCAACTTGCTTCGAAGTCCTTCAAATTTGATTCGAGGAAGAGGCTTGATCATGTTGCTTGCAACTTGATCTACTGATCGTACATGATCCAATTTGATGATGCCAACTTCAATTTTCTCCTTGATGAAGTGCCTATCAATTTCAACGTGTTTCATTCGAGCATTATAGGCTGGGTTCTTGGTCATCTCTATGCTTGCCTTGGTGTCACTCCAAAGGTCCAGGGGGCCTTCGTATGGAATTTTTAGTTCCTTTAGAACACATACCTCGAAAGCTACAGCTCTTAATTCAGCTTCAGCACTGCTTCTGGATACTGCCGTCTGTTTCTTGCTTCGCCAAGAGACAGATTGCCCCAAACATACGTGCAATAACCCGTTATTGATCTTCGGTTATCCACAAATCTAGCTTGATCTACATCAGTGTAGATCTCTATATTTTTGACACTTCCTTTTTCAAAGTTAATTCCACTTCTGGGATTGAGTTTGAGGTAGCTTAAGATTATGTAAACTGCTGTCATATGTTCTTCATAAGGCTGGTGCATGAACTAGCTCACTACTCCAACCGCATGGGTAATGCCAGGCTGAGTATGAGTTAAGTATATTAACTTGCCCACCAGTCTTCTATGCCACTTAGAATCTACAGGTACTCCTTCCGATTTGACTTCAAGGTTGAACGAGCCTTCCATTGAAATTTCATCTGGTTTCACTCCTAGCATCCCGTTTTTTGAAGTAAATCAAGTGTCTATTTTCTCTGTGACACTACTTCCATGCCAATGAAGGACCTCGTTTGTCCTAGATCCTTGACCTGAAACTTCTTTGCTCAAGCATTCTTGAGTTGGGTGATAAATGACTCATCATTTCCAGTTATAACTATATCATCCACATACACAATCAGAATAGTTATCTTGCCATCATCATGTTTGAAAAGTAGGGTATGATTCACCTACCCTTAAGTATAGCCAAACTTCTTGACTGCTTTAGCAAACCTGTCAAACCATGCCCGTGGAGTTTGTTTCAGGCCGTATCAGGATTTGCTGACTTTACAAACAGAATTCTGCAGAGCTATTACTCCATCAAGAACCTCCATGTACACTTCTTCCTTTAAATCCCCGTTCAAAAAAGCATTCTTAACATCCAACTGATATATAGACCAATCAAGGTTGGCAGCTATAGACAAAAGGACTTTGATGGTGTTGAACTTCGCCATTGGTGCAAAGGTCTCTTGATAATAAATTCCTTGCATCTGGTTGTACCTCTTTGCAACTAGCCTTGCTTTATATTTATTTATGCTTCCATCTGGATTAAATTTTGGAGTAAAGATCCATCTGCATCATATTGGTTTCTTGCCCCTAGGAAGGGTGGTGATCTCCCACGTTTTATTCTCCTTTAAGGCTCTAAACTCTTCTTTCGCTACTTGTTTCTAGTTAGGATCAATCATGGCTTGTTAGAATGTGTCTGGCATTTTAATCTAAGCATTATTCACCACAAAACTCTGCATTCTAGCAGATAAATCGCCATGAGACAAATCTTTGAATGGGATGTTGAGTACAAGATTTCACCCCCTTTCTGAGTGTAATATCCAGCCCATTTCCTTAAAATTTGATGCCGAGTTGCAGTCATGGCGCTGTCTCGGAATGTTTGGGACTCTATTGTTGCTTTCTTCATCCTGATCCTGTGGTGTCATCTCATCAGGACAAAATTGTTCAACTACCCCAGTGTCAATCTCAGCATTGTTTTCCACAGTGCGGGGTGGCTGGTGACGGCGGTGATGTCAACAAACATCCTCGCTATAAGCTCCTGTACAGTCTTCTCCTTTCTCTTTCTCACGCTCGATTTGCCTCTCCATTCATCTGTCTCTCTCTCTTACCCTTGTTCTATTTATCCCCCACAAGCTCTCGGTTCCTCTCACAAACGAAGCACTCAGGGAGGCTCTCGACATCTCTCACTCTGCTCTAATACCATATTTCAATGAGAGAATGTTCTCACTGTGATGATTATTATTGAGAAAGGAGTACAATTTATAGGAGCTGGGAGGTTCAATCATAGAGCATAATCAACTAATACAATCAATCAGTTTTAATGAGATCATTCTATCCTAATCCTAGGCACGATTCTAGGAAGTAAAAAAGAAAAAGTATATGATTCAAATTTGATTTGATTTATAACAAATACTATATTTGATCCTTAATATAAAAGCTAATTGGAAATTGTATTTGGTCCTAAATATAAAATCCCAATCAACTTTGTCTCCCAAATTTACAATGTTTCCCCAAAGTATCCCATTGGTTGCATACATTAAGGGGGTTTCTATCCAAGAGTAGTCAAGATGAAATAGAGTACTTCAGGAAAATCAACTCATATTTGTTACAAATAATTAGCTTCACTAATTTCCTTAATCCACACAAATTGTTATCTATCTCCTATATTAAGGACTAGAGGTAGTATAAAAAAACAAGGGAAAAAATACAATGCAGCAAGGATGAATTGTTTGACAACTTTAAGCAACTAACCTTGTAACGTAGGCCAACGGCAATTTCCCACTCAAGCACAGACTTGTTATATATCCGTATGTGTGACAATAAGCACGGCTCCTACAACCAAAAAACAAAAACAGACAAATAAATATCCAGTATTTAACAATTCAAGAGGATTCAAAATAAAATATTGCTAAACACCAGAAAATTTGTGAGCTTTCATATCACATGTAAAATGATTACTTGAGATTTAATTTAACATCCCATGCTATTCATGTTGAAACTTAGGAAACCATTCTACCGAAATCTCCATCAACTTTCACATATGAAAACTCCAACCCCGAGATCAGACCATAAACTTGATATAACACTTTCAACAAATGCTTCAATATTGCTCTTAAGGATAATAAAATTATTCATCTAGTTCTGCCACCACCATAAAACAACTTTCTTACTCTTCCAAAACCTTAAGAAAAAATAAATGCAATAGAGGAGCTTATCCATCATTTGCACCAGCAACAGACTGAAAGCTTCCAAAAGAAAAGGCCTCGATCTGCTACTACCCACCCGTATCATAGCAAAGAAAAATCGAACGCTTGCATCCAACTTATAAATGTCAGGAGACGAAACCCTATCTCGCCAATAAGCCTATAACAGATTATTTGTCAATCCTATTAATGCTGCACACCCAACATATATAGACTTCAGCCCCTTAAGGAGCCTTCATCTTCCAAGAGGGTCCAAATAAATTCAAAAGACAACTTGGAAATCTCCCCATCATTAAAGCTCTTGATGAAGTGAAAGCTCCAAGTTTAGGGGAAAATTATTATTTAACTAAAGCAGAGTAGATAGCAATGTTTGATGATCATCCCTCTAAATCAAAGAAAATATTTGCTATTTTGATACTTGAACAAGACAAAGAATATAGATGTACAAAATTAGAGTACAGGCAATCCTTATAAACGAACATAAAGCAAAGAGGACAGAATGAACAAAGCATTAATTCCTAGAAGTTCACCAATTTCTCTTAAAATAACTCATGAAAGCCCTTCTGAAAAAACATGAAATAATCGAGCATAAAAGCAAAAGATTTTATAATTCTTAGCAGCGCTTGGGTTCAATTCAAACAATTTAAACAAAAGGTAGAGAACGCCAGCTAACTATTTAACATAGAAGCCACAGCTTAATCTTGTCAATGATCTGTCAAAACTAATTAATAACCCAACTTTCACCAAAGTTTTCCTTGGGGTTTCTCAAAACCAAACAAGCAATCACCTGAACCACAGAAAAAGCAGGACGGAAAGCAGAAAGTGACTGAGAAATAAAGAAATAGAAGTCCATGGAGTAAAATACGTACGTCAAGTTCAAGCAAAATCCATTCTTTTGTATTGGTCCCGGTGGACCAGTGAGTGCGGAGGTCAGTGTCTAGGACGTGCACCGCCTTCTGCGACGGCGATTCCCTAGACATGGCCTTGACCTTGTAGGGCAGTGGCTTCACCCGAGGTTCCAACTCCACTTCCATATCTATCAGCCTCCGCTATCTTTATCTTCGGAGTCGAAGTCTATATACTAAATATACTCAAGAGTACTTTGAAGATTTTTTTACTTCAACATCGTACTGAGCTCCTTCTGTCAAGCCAGAGAAGCAGAAGCATGTGTCAGAATGGGTCTAGTCAAAGCAAAGCCCGTGACCGATTCTTGCAAGGGAGATGGGTCTGTGGGTGGCAGGAGGGTGTTCTACAGCTTGATTTCTGGATCCATTAATCCATCAACGTTGCCACTGAACGAAAATTTCAAGGAAAAAAAATACCCTATTATTATTTTGCACGGATAAACCGTTCAGATTTTGAGGTATGTGCAAACACAAAACAACCCTTCTAAGCATTTCAATATTTAAAAACCTCAAAATCACTTTAAAAAAAGTAATTTTATATGAGAAAAAATAAAATTTCTCTCACATACATATCTGAAACTCCATAAAATCACAATAATGACAAACTAACAAGACAGTTCAAAAGAAATTTGAAGATAAATTATATAAAACCCCTAAACTTTTGAGCAGTAACACATAACCCCTGATATTTTGAATTTAACACTTCACATCCTAGCATCCTATTAAGTTAATAATTGTACAAAAGGAGTTGAATTTTAGTCTAGTTACATATAAGCACCTGATATTTCAAAATTTAAATTTAAATTCATGATAACAAACTGAAATGATGAGAGAGTTAAATTTAAACTTTGAAGTAACAAAAAGATTATATCAACCACTCCAAAATTCATGAGGATTTTGTGTAATTTAGCCTAAATTTAAAAGTTATGCGGGATTCATTGTCAATTTTTAAAAGTTAAGAAAAGACATTTGCATAATATTTAGTTCAACAGTGACACGTATAATTTAGGGAAAAAATTAAGGAACTTTACGATCAAGCCACAAATAAAGGAATTAATAAATAAAAATGCCCAAAGATTGGTAAAATTACAATAGCCCCATCAGTAGCTGGTCTGGTTGTCATTAACAACCTCAATAAGCATCAGTAACAACCGCAACACTACTGTTGGGATCTGATGGTAATTTTACTAATCTTTAGGACATTTTGTTCATTAATTGGTTTACTTGGGATCCGATGGTAAATTTCTCAAAAAAATTAAACCATAAGAAAAGATACTTTTACAAAAGGTTACTAATAATTTGTTGGAAGAAACTTGCTAGATCATAATTGAGAAATGAAACAATCTCATCCATAAACCTCATAATAAAATCCATCTAAAACAGTTAAAAAAAATAAAATTTAATAAACCGCCATCTCAACTCAAGGATAACTTAATGTCATTTGAACATCAATTATATTATCCAAAATAGAGCCTCCCACGTAAAAAATAATCACTATCAAAGTATCCTCACCGGGTGGCATATGCCCACTTCATAGACTAAACATCCGCAGAATAGCAGTGATACAACAACATCCAAAAATGAGTAAAATTATATGAAGAGTATGCAAAACCTAAACATATGGCAATATATACATCATTTACATAAGTGTCTCAAAAAAAAAGGAGGAGGCCCTACAAAAGGCTGACACAATACTATGCCTCTGGCTCTTTTCCTTCCTGTCTACCAGTACTGGGGCCCCCTCCTGAAAATGTGAAACCACGGGATGAGACATAAAGTCATAGTAACCGATAGATAATTTATCAAATATTCTGGTAGGGTTATAAGAGGTGAAGCAAGGATAAGTTTTAACATTTTATTAATAACATTTCTAAACCAATGGGGTACTAGATCATCCTATAGATACCAAACATAATAATATACTCTAAATAAGACAAAGTTCCAATTAAATAAATTAGTAACAATTGTATATCAATATAGTACAACACAATCTATACATAATTTTCCCCACCAAACTCCTCCATGTATCACCTGATTTGGACTCTAACTTATAACGATAGAAGACTTGGCCAGAGTCAACCACTGATATAAGGTTAATGAGCCCCCTCCTGCCGCCCATAACTGGATCCAAGACTATGAGGTGTCATCCTCTTTATGGTCGCCCACAACTGGGTCCAAGACTCGTGAGAGTTGACCATTCCCAAAATCGTCCACAACTGGGTCCAAGACTTAGTAGATCTAATATAATGTCAACCACTATGATCAGTAGTGGAGACTATTGCCATGGACTTTACGATGTAACAAATATATCATCTCCCCAAACTTCATCACAACACAAGCCCCAACAATACAGTAACCATTCTTATATAACACATATATTCTCATTTTCCATCACTTTTTCAATTACAATGTAATATCTCATGATATAAAGAGTCCTTAATATAAATCATAATATCAAAGTATTATCCGCTTCACCAATGATTCATAACCATATAAAGCTTAATTTCCAAAGATAACTTTGTGTTAATTTCACAATGTAATCACCATAAGTAAATTTAAACCAAGACAACACTTATAGTTCAAAAGATGTTTTCCAAAAATCTTACAACCCATAACAAGCTTATAAAATAAATTAAATGTGGTTACCTCATGTTAAAGCAAATATGTTATACCACAACAATCCAAGCCCAAAGCTCAAGTCACCCAAACACAATTAATCTACACAATTGATTAAATCGCACATTAATATAATGCTAATAAAAAAAGTATATATCTAAATAAAATTTATTTTCTTTCCAAACTTAGTTTTCCAACAATTCTCCACCTTTCATCATAATTCAAACCCTTTTATCTCAATCTCTTTCGTACCATCCAATAGTTCTATTGCTCTTTCTTAAAATTATAACTAATATATCAAAAATCCCCAAAAAAATTATATTTAAATCCTCAAAAATCACAACAATCAAATGTCTTCAAACACTTGCTAAAATCCTAATTTTCCTCTTCCATAAATCATGTTTCATCTAATAGAATCACTAAAAATATCTATATTTTCTCAATGTATCCAAAAATTGAATTTCAACATTTTAAAGTTTCACTTAAAATTCATAATATTCATATTTCATCATCAACTCAAGTTTTATCCATTCAAAAATTATCATAGGCTCTATTGAACAAAAATAAATCATAAAACCCAAACTCAATTGGTATAACTATCATATATACAAAAAAAACATATTATAAAAAAAAAAAGAAATATCAAAAAAAAATTCTCAAATCAACCAATAACAAAACTGAATCAATTAAATCACCAATAACACTTCCAATATCCTAAATAAATAGTTTACTACAATTTTAATTTGATAAATAATCCATAAATAGCAAAAGTTTGGTCTGATTCTAAGAAAAATTATTATACAATAATAAAACGACCAAATCAAAAATCCAAACCGACTAACTATCTATTATCATTGCTCTACATTGAAAACTCAAAACTTTTCAAAACCCTAACTTTAAAAATTTCCTCCAATCAGAACGAAATTACTATCATGTGAAAGAGAAAAATTCATAGAACAATTTTTATGAAGGAAGTTTAATGATTAAAGGTAGTTTTACTCACCAAAACAAGCTTTAAAATATTAGAAATGGCGAAGGAAGCGACACAGGCGATGGATGAACAGTGCGCACAGCGAAAATGACGAGTTCTCTCTCGGCGATGGGTTTAAAATAAAACTTATGGTAAAATTTTACACAATTTAACCCAAATGTTTACAATATTACAAAATGACCCCTTTTCTATTTCTTTCTTTTTTATATACATAATAATTTATTTTACATTTCAAAAATTATATTTAAGTAAATCTATGTTACTTAAACAACATAATAATAAATCTAAATTATCATAAAATAAATATTTTCTTATGACAAACTTTTTTTTATAAAAAGATTAGGATATTACAAGAAAACTAGACATAAAATGTAGTTAAATAATAGGGTTAAATCTATATGATTTTTCCTAATTTAGGTTTTGACTACTGAAGTTTAAAAGTGGTGATTTTGGTACTTCAAGCACACTATGCTATATAAAATTGTTAACCTATGTAATTTTAAAAAGGATATAAACTTGATATTAACATCGTTAATTTTATTTATATCTCGCTAACTCTGTTAATTATGGTGAAATAGTTTAATAACTAAATAAGATAACATGTAAACAATTTTTGTATGATATGTCCCCATAGTTTTAAACTATTTTTTTTAAATTTTTTATTTTTGTATTTTTATCTTTCTTAGTTTTGGTCCATAAAGTTGTAAACATATGATTTTGGTCCTTATAGTTTCACAAAGACTTAAATGTTTAACGGCATTAATTAACACCATTAAGTTTATGGACAAAACAAAAATCCATTCAAAGTATAAGAACAAAAATCAGAATCCATTCAAAATATATGGACCATAATTAAAATTGATCAAATGTATATATACCCTTTAAAACAACAGAGATTAACAATTTTAGATAAAGTGAACTTAAGGAACCAAAACTACCGTTTTTAAACTTTATGGACTAAAAACCAAATTAAGGGAAACTATAAGGATAAAAAATAGGTTTACCCTTAAATTATAATTACACTCTTTACCACTTGGATTCGGCACTTGCGGGTAGATAATCTCAAATGCCATGTTCTTAATAATATGCCCTGTATTCAGTGGCGGAGCCAGGACCCTGGACCAGTGGGGGCAATTTTTTATTTTCAAACAAATGACAACAAGCTTACAAGTGTAAATAATTTGAGTGGGTTCAAATATTAAAACTCAGTGGGTGCAAAATAAAAATCTAACAAGCATTTACATATACCCCAAAAATTGAGTGGGGGCAATTGCCCACCCTCACTCTAACGTGGCTCCGCCACTGCC
>JANTPZ010152299.1:0-10307 GCA_025593235.1 Vachellia pachyceras | reverse complement strand
CCAGCAAGCATACCATACAGCTCAAAAGCCATCTACATGAAGCACCAATACAAAACATCCATATTAAACATGGTCATAAGAACCCATTAGCACAACAGGTAACAATGTGAACAAAAATCAAAAGCTCATGGGATTAGAGTGAGTAATTGCAACACTAATAATCCACATCTGTTTCTTTTGGGTTCCATCAATTTAGTATTAGAGTGGTGACAATTTGGAGAAAGGCCAAAAAAACGTAATGGGATTGTTCAGTAAGGAATTGGAAAATGTAAAAAATATACCAACAAATAAAGAAAAAGTAAATAAACAATAGAAATTACACAAGATATAGAAGAAATGATAAAGGATAACTGAAGCTCATAAAGAAGACATATTAAAGAGTGGAAAAGAAAACAACCAAATAAGAAGAGATCAATGAACCGATTACTGATAAAGTATCAACTGAGTTGATGGTTAGGGAAGGACGATAAGCAAGTGAACGAAAATAAGTTCACAACAGATTCTGAGGAAGTAGGCTGATACCAAATTTGCTAGTGAAGCAGTTTTTATGTTCTCTTACATCTTCCAAGTAATTTTTTCTCTTTTTAGTAAAGCCATTGACAAAAATAATTAGGTCCACGAACAACTAGAATTTTTCAAACTAAAAACTTAAGCCCAATGGTCAACTAGAGTACCACAATAATGAACCAACCTATCTAAAAGATTGTGTGTTGTAGGGCAAGGGCCCTAGTATGGTTTTAGGAACTCAAAAGGTTAAGAATTTTTCAAAAGGAAGAGACTTTGATTAGAATTGGTAAGTTAAATTGAAGAAAATAACTACATTGTTTGTTGTGCTATTTTTATATACTAACATCCTACCATAAAGGAACAAGATCAAATTTAACAGATCAAGAGGATAAAAGAATAATAAGCGACAGAACAAGTGTTATGTCAAAAGAAATGGAAACAAGAGCAAATAATCTATCCCTTGTTAGAATTAGAAGGTCAAGAAAGCAAAACACACCCACACGGGAATGGAAGGGATAACCTAAATAGTCCCCCAATAAGAGATCCGCCAACGAATTTTGAAAACAGCATGTATTAAATGGATTTTAACATTACCACTTGTGCATCTACAAAAATGCAGTCAGATGATTATCGATCATATATTAGTTTGGTTTAGAAAACATACATGGTGATAGATATAGCAAAGACATTCTGGCATGAATCGCAAGTTGGCAGCTTCACCCCATATCAAAAGGTACAGACCCATGTATAACAGTTTGCGCTGTTGGACTTCTTGCTGTATAGTTGGTAACCTGCAAAATGCCACAAGGTATATTTCATGTGAAATTAAATAACAGATGTTATTTCTTTGGAAACCACATCGTATCATAAGAGTTATCTAAACAAACAGCAAATTTAAAGAGACTCAATATTAAAAGGTCACATCTCAATGGGTGCCCATCAACTGATTTAACATTTAAGACTAGAATATACGATAAAAAGGGAAAAAGAATATCAGAAATCCCTTTTTCTTCTAATCACTTGTGGAATTAAAAAGATCCCCGTCAGCAAAACAGCAATTAGAGTATCTTTATGCAGCAAGAGAACAGAGATCCTCACCAAAGGCTACTTTTCCGTCCCAAATACTTGCACCATTTTTTGTAGTTTTTGAAGAGTTTTTTCATCACATCTGTCAGTGCATGATCATCCAACTAAGCAAATAATGTGAAACAAGTCAGAATCAGATCCACCCAAATCAATAAATTTTTACAGAAAAGATTAACAGAAAAAACTCATCATCACATGTATGATTCCCAGATGATTAAATATCACCATCAGAATGGTTCAGAAGCAACATATGCATGGTGCACAACTACATGACCCAAAAACGGAGGGGAAAAAGGCCAGAAGGCAACCCCTTACAGATGAATGTAAGCAATAATTTGACATATAAGCTTTTATCACTAAAATAAATCACAGTTCATGACAATGGCCAAATTAAACATCTCAAAATTGTTTCAGTTAGATTAAATGCTTCCCTGAAAACTTCACACGTGCCATTATAGCCAGATGGTGACCCTTGATAGCAAGGAAAAATAGCAAGACAACTCTCATGACAAGCTTTAACCACCAAAGGAAATTACCATTCATGTTTACAAGACCAATTTAAGCATTACAAAACCATTTCTATTAAATTCACTCCCCATCCATCACAAGCCACAACAAACTGCGTTACATAGAAAGTTCAAAGTAGCTACAAACTTCTGATCTTTCCCTGAAAAAGACAGTGAGCACCAGCCTTGAACTTGAAACTATTATAGGCAAAAATAGATGTAGATGCCCCAAATCTTTGTCAATGAAAGAATTCTCCAGCCAAACATTTGTATTATTTTTAATAGGTTATGGATATGGATTATAGTGCAGTTAACTTAACAGTAACTACCGTACAGTAGCTTCTTAACAGTAACTACCGTACAGTAGCTTCTAAGATGGGATTTACTGAAACATGTCTATCCAGAAACCAAAGGTTTTACTAGGAACAGAAGGGAAAAAATCATTATCAATATCAATATATCAATATGTATATGACCCATAAGAAGCTGCGCTAGTCATATGCCATGAACAGTACACAACTTATCTCAATTGCTCATGTTAAAACTAACCTTTGGTTGTTGATCAGGCTTTGGAAACTGTCTTATATGCACATTTGCAAGTAACAAGATCAAATGCTCTCTCTGATTTGCAACATTGTGTTTCTGCATTGAATAGTAAATATAGACTAAGAACAGGACGTGATGATGTGATTCACAACATCATTTAGACTTTTTAGTGACGAAGTGCTCATTTTCTGCTAGAAAGAAAAGAAAGACTCAAATGCATACAAAAAGACAGACGGTTTTGGCGTGCATTTTACCTGAAATCCAAACATTGCACCAAGCCAATCCAGAATGTCCTCATCCTTCTTTTTCTTGTAGTCCTTGGGCCAAGGAAGGCCCCTAGTGTTACGAAGAGCAAACACAGCAGCTTGAATCTGAAAATATTGAGCAACAAGAATACTCATTAATCATTCAATATTCAATAATAATTAATAAATTAACCATTAATCAATTACCAAATAATAAATTAATTAATAATTACTCCCCGCAGTTTATCAAAACTGTTGCTTTGGGGCTTTCCTCAAAGACCAAATGACCTTATATTGTATTGAGTAAATGCAGTATTTTGCTAAATTATCCTCCACTTAAATACTCTCTTAAATACTTCCCTTTAAATTAATGAAGGGTACAACAGTACAAAATTAATTAATGCTTCACTGAAATTCTAAAAAGATAATTATTTTGGAAAATTAATGAACTCTCCCGAATGACAATTTTTATGAATCAGATGATGTAATGATTAATAAATTGATAATGTTAATTACTTTAAATATTAACTAATTATTGAAATTATTAAAAGTATTCATTTAAATAATCAATTAAATTAATAGTAAACTATTAATTATTAATTTATTAATATTAATAAAAAAGTTTGGTGACAATATTAATTTAATTTATTTAGTTACTAATTAATAGTTAGTTAATAAACAGGCACGCGTGCATGTGAACAAACATAACTAGATCATGTACCTCAGGAAATCTCATTATTGCCTGATTTGCACTGTCAGGATCGAGAGGAAGAATATTGTAAGGAACTAAGATCTCTGTCTTCTCAGCAACTTTATCTTGAGTCTCCAAAATCTATAGCAATGTCATTGACAAGAAATTATTTACGCAATCATATTTAAAATTGTAAATCAAATTAAACAAGCAAAGTCCCTACTAACAGTAAGAGTGAATATAAAACCGACAGAAAATAAACTATCAGAAGCCAGGTTTAAATAATACCTCACGATCAACTTCCATGGATTGTGTCATGTTGACAGCCTTTAAGACTTCAAACAGAACATTAGCAGTCTGATACGCCTTAGTAAGCTGAGCACTGAATATATGCAAGCAAACTCAATACTAGTCATGAAATAGCCAATGATCTAATCATATAGCATAATATTAGAGAGCCTACCGATCAGCTTTATCAGCAGCATTTTGTAAAGCCTGAATATATTTTTTATAGTAATGCTGGTAAAAACTCTGCATCTCACGAGCATCACTTTTCTTTACTCTCCCTTTCAATGTAGGATCATTTTCCTGACAAAATCAAGGAAGCAATACAACATTTCTTGAAATTAACATAACAATGTGGAATAAAAGTAACGCCATCAACATCATCAAACCTTACATGGAAGAAAGATTCTTTCTATGAAACCGCATTAAGTTCATATGGAAATGCACCGCAATAAAATATGACAAGGACAAATAATTCATTCTATAGTACAGCAAAAAGGTTCACATAAAATTCTTCAACAGAGAGAAAAGTTGGGAAAAGCTAAACATCAACTCTATTGACGTATTGCATACTTAAATTACAGAACTCTATAGTGCATGGAGCGTAATCCCTAAGTGTCCTACAATGCATGACACCTGACGCTATGTAGGAAACATATCAATACAAAACTTACAACTAATAATAAACATGTATGCTCCAAATAACTCATCTAAATTAATCCAATGTGAACCCAGAGAGGACCTTAGTCAATTCTACATTTATAAAACTATGCTTGA
Source organism: Vachellia pachyceras (assembly GCA_025593235.1). Lineage (NCBI taxonomy): Eukaryota > Viridiplantae > Streptophyta > Magnoliopsida > Fabales > Fabaceae > Vachellia > Vachellia pachyceras. The sequence goes on along the minus strand of JANTPZ010152299.1, from coordinate 5,664 downwards.
AAAATATCACACTTAATGATTCTTAGTTACCAAGAGGTGGATAAAATTTTCTTTCAAACAGTATACTTTCCATAGTTCAAAATATGTAATTAGAGACATAAATGCCACAGATTTATATTCTCTGTTTCAAAAGTTACTGGCAACAAAATATATTGTGTCAAAAATATGTAATTGGAGACGTAAATGCCACAGATGTATATTCTATGTTTCAAAAGTTACTGGCAACAAAATACATTGTGTCAAAAATAAACAAGTAAAATAGCCCCCACCCTTTCAAGACGCTGAAGAAGAGCAGTTTTAAATTGGCGAACACCTCGACCGCTTGACGTGGGGTCCAACCTATGAGCTTTCTCAAAGGCATAAAACCGACCTGCAGCAGCAGTTTATGCATCACACCAATAGCAAGATCTTTACAAAGCAAATAACTGTTTGTGAATTACAGGTTCTGAGTATGAAGGAACATTCACTCTCATACTTTACAGAAACATGCCTAATTAGCGCAAAAATATCAAACCCATAAGCCAGGAAACACCGAATGCACAACTTAAGAGAGGTATGCTTTACCCAGTAAGTGAACAAATAGAGAAGCACAACTTGTTCCCAACAAGAAAGCAGAAAAGCACATTGTGCAACAAACTTACAGAGATAAGCAACTCTTGGATGGGTCTTTTCAACTTCATTGGCAACACGAAGAATAGGCGCAATTTCGACAAGAGATGACGGCACGACCTCACTATCAAATATCGACTCGCCAAGGTTCCCCGCAGTCTGTGTCCGCATGATCCGCCTCGGTGGCGGCTGCTCCGATGGCCCCGCCCGGGACGACATTTTCTCGCACTTGAGTCAAGCACCCAGAATCCACAACACCCTGCTAGACCCACAGGGAGAAGAAAACAAAAATGAGTATCAATCAGCCCCCGAAAACCCAAATCACACAGAACAACAAAGGCATTACAAGATCAAGCATGCAGAAGCACATTGCTGCATTAGAAAAAAGAGAAACAGAAAAAGTACCAGCCAAATAACTTAAAAGCTATGTCTCTGATTCCACCATCTGCAAAAAAAAAAAAAACAACGGCATTAGAAGATCAAGCATGCAGAAGGACATAGCTGCATTAGAAAAAAGAAAAACAGAAAAGTACCAGCCAAAATGACTTAAAAGCTATGTTTCTGATTCCACTATCTGCACCCAGAAAAAGCGTTACATTCGTTTGATAAAATGCACCGACAAATAGGAACAATTAGCTTGCACGTAAGGCAGAGCTTACAAACGAGAGCTAGCTAAGCGAGTTGCAGCAAGAGAATAATAAACCCTAGGAGAGAGAATAATGCAGTTAGAGAGAAGGATAAAGCCCCCCAGGCTGCAACTGCAAGAGTAAGCTACTTTGGAACAAAGAAACCCCGAAGGGAAGAGAGAGAATATGAGCCTTAAGGAATAGTTACCGCTGAGGGTGCAAAGCCAGCCTCGTCTGGAGACTGGAGTAGTAGGTGTGCGGTCAGACTCTTTAACACCTTGTTTCAAAATTAGAAGATAATATTCCCCATGAAAAGACGGTAATGCCCCTAGGTTCAGTTCTGTACTTCTTCACACAGCTGAGAGCTGTTTAGCTTTTCGAGGCTTTGAAAAAAACAAAAAGCTAAAGAATAAAGCACGTTTCGATCGTTTAATATTAAATTTCCTTTTATCCATCAATTTGAGATTAAAACTTAATTTTAATTAGCTAAATTTATTTAATAAAAAATTATAATTCATCAAATTTAAATATTAATTGGCTAAATTCTATAATATAAAAATATCATATTTAATAACTAAAATTTAAGCATATTTAAATAAATGATTGATTTTAATATCAGATAAATTAATATTTTTCGTTAAATAAAATTAAATGTGTTAAAAAACTAAAAATATAATATTTAAATTTAAAAGTTAAAATAAAATTTAATATAAATTTAAATAACGATGATAAAAATTAAAGTTAAATAATTTCATTTTTTTAGTAATTGTTGTTAATTCTAAAATAACCTGATAACGTGGCCCATACTTTGAGGGATGTTCAAATTTCAAATTACCGAAATGGAATGGGATTGGATTCGTGTAGATCTAACGGTAGGAGATTGATCAAAAAAAGTAGCCGTTTCGATAAACTGTTTTGACAATATTGTCCAATGCGGTGAATGGTCAAGAGCCATGAGAAGAAGATTTTGTTCTAAAATACATTTTTAAAAAGATTTTTATCTAAAATACATGTTGCAAAATTATATTTATGTTTGGATAAATATTGAAGAAGTAACTTTCTGTGAAAAGAAAAATTCATTTGAATAAAAGTTTAAAAAGTGACATTTTGTGAAAATTTACTTTAAAAGACATAAAATTCATTAAATAATGCATATATCTTATTTTATAGATTATGATAGAATTAGGGAAAAATAAAATGATAAAAAATGGAATAAAAGAAAATATATGTATGCAACTAATAATATTACATCAAATATGTATGCTTCGGTCAAAACTAAACCTAGGCTATATACGTATATAATGTGTGCAACTAATAATAATATTACATCAAATGGAAAGCAAGTGATGGTCAGGAGGGAATAGCCATGTAACACCTCTTATTTTCTCCTATATATTCATATGAGATCACTTTCGAACCACTCTTGGGCCTTAGATATTAAAATTTGACTCAAAATTGTGAACTTGGATTTTCAAAAACGTAGAAAAAACATTGTTACTGTTCACGGGTCCTTTTTCCAGATTTCTAGCCAAATTTTGAAAAATCATAATTAATTATAGAAAAATCAAAATGGAGTGGTTTCAATTTCTAAATTTAGCTTATTAAGTGATCTATAGGGGAAAATACTCATTGGCCCAAAAACTTGCCCATTTGAATGAGTTTATTGCGAAACCATTTACTGTACAATTGGTCAATTCCAGTTTTTCCAGATTTTACCTTAAACTTTGGAAATTCATATCTCTCAAAATACACATTCAAATTTCACAAACTTTATATCATTTTAAAGCTTAGGATGTATAGTTTCTGATTGGAAAGTTTCAGGCTCATTTGGAGCTCGTTGATATTTTTCCTTGCCATGTGAAGCAGACTCGTTTTTCAGGGCCTTTGGAAACCCTTAACTTTGAAAATCAATTTTTGTTAAAATTCACCAAAACCTCTTTTTGGTTCATTAACCCTTCTTAAACATGGATGACTATTCCCTTACCAGTCCTTGTTGGTTTTAGTCCATTTTAGGCATGCATCATCACATATTCACATGGTACCTTGTGTAGAGGTTTAAAGTTACAACCACAACAACAAAAAACTTCAAGAGAGTTAGCACTCAAATATTTACACAAAAACCCTACAAGCAAGGAGCAATTTCTTCACTCATCAATAACTTTTTCCTTATCCTTACTTGTGCTTCCACCTACATGGTTAGTTGGGGAGAATGAGATTTGAAAATCCCAATAGCAAAACCACATACTCAAGACATTATGAATGTGCATACATAACTTTATGGCATGTGTATGAACATTTAAAAATGTGACACATCAAACTTCACTTTAATATGCATATGGCCATAGCACAAAAGTCACATTTCATACACAAATCATGCACTTTAATCATCATAAAAGTTCATGTAACATTCACAACTCATTTTCGTAAACATAAAAAGAGATTAGTAGTTTTGCTACATTTTTTTTTTTGCTTTCCTTTACCAAACTTTCAAGAGTGCTCTTGGATCTCTTCCAAGTATGCTTCTTGGAGGTCTTAAAACTCTAAAAATTATGGCATAACATCTATATAAACATGACATTAACAAGATGCAACAAAACTTGTAAAAATGCATAAACCCCCTTTTTGGTTTTCTAAGAGTCCTACAAGTTCAAGATTTGATTTTTATGGCCCTTTAAGCTTCTAAAATCCATCTCTTAGTTTTACCCCACACAAAACATCATTTTGAAGCCAATGGAACCATCAAAATACTCAAAAAGATATCCTTTCTATTTTTTTTCTTAGCCTGGACGAAAACAGGAAAAAAATAAGGAAAGGAAAGGTTTTTCAACTTTGTTCATGAAACCATGTGTTTCCTTACTTCCAAAACCCCTTTTTTTAAAGTTGATCTACTCAAACACACATTCTCTTAGACCAAAAAGAAATTTGAGCAGCACCTCCCCATAAAGTTGAGCTTTCCAAACTTTTACAACAACTCAAACCAACCAACAACAACCAACAACAAAGTTCATACTACTTAAAGAGTAACTTGCAAACCTTTACCACTTTAAAAACCTTCTCTTTTCCATATTCAACTCTTGAGATCCTAGCCATCATCTTCCGAAAGAGAGGCTCATTCAAGGAACTGTACCAAGAAGAAGGTAGTAAAGGTTGCAAGACTCAAGGAAAAAAAAGATTTGGTTGCTAGTAACCAAGGTTATTAAAACTGGACCGGTGACTGAACCGGACAAGACAGCGGGTTAAGGGTCAGTGGGTCAAACCGGTGAGGAATTAAAAAATAAATATTATCACACATTAACAAAATCAAGCTATCTAGAATTGAAATTTTCAAAAAATAAGTAGTAAATTCCATTATTGACAAAATAACAATTACCAAATTAATAATATACTTATAAATGATCTATTATCCAATATTATTTACTGTTTTGTTTTTTCCCTTCAAACACCAAAATGTTCTCCTCTATGTATTCTACAGATAGACAAGAGCAATCAACATGCAACAAAATGACATTGGCTTCGTTTGGAAACCCGTTGAGAAAACGGACACAGATTCCTAGGTACTTTATGTGAGAGGAATTTTGTCTCGGCTTGCATGAGAATGGGTTTTGGGGGTCAAAACGGGGTTCCTTAACGAAGCTATTATAGAAGAATGTTATGTCCTTCTACTTACATTATAATTGACTATGTTGTTTTCATTCATCTTAGCACACTCTATTTTTTCTCAGACATATATATGCATTCCATTGATGAAGAAAATCATAATTCCTCAAACTGTGATTCATACTTCATAGCTTCTATTATTCATATCTCACTCTAATCCAACAACTTCACCTTCATCCTAATAAATTTTTTAAAAAACAAAAAAATATTTTAAAAAACTGACCGGGTCAACCCACCCAACCAAGCGTGTTGGCCGGGTCAACCTCGGGTTAGCCGGGTTGACCCCAACCTGGGGTCAGAAGGCCAACTGGATCGGATCAGTGGCCGATTCGCTGGTTTCCAGTCCAAACCGACAGGTCCGGTTTTCATAACCATGCTAGAAACCCTTACCTAGAATTATGGAAGCTTGAAGCTCTTCTTTCTTGCTTGAGGGAGGCTTGATTTCTAGAGAGAAGGAGGAGAATTTCATACCAAAGAGAGAGAGGGGGCACAGCTAAATGGAAAGGGAGAGACGAAATTTTGCTTTATGTAAAGTGCTCTTTCAAAATGGAGGGTTAGGATTAAAACTTAATGGTCAAGCCTTCTCTTGAATGCATAAGATTGTGCCACTTGTCAAGCTAATGTGGAGGGTGAAAAAGGTGTCATAATTACTCTCAACTATCACATTAAAGACTTAGTTGGGCTGACTAGATCCATTTTGTCCAGTTACTTGATCTGGTGGCACGAATTTCCGTAAAGTTCCCTCTACACGGGTAATTATCTTTTACTTTTC
>JANTPZ010152294.1:0-14984 GCA_025593235.1 Vachellia pachyceras | reverse complement strand
TGGGGTTCGCTTCCTTTTGCCTCCGTCTTCATCCTCTCTGCTTGGCAAAGTTATGTTTTATTTATTTGCATTCATTTTGTTTCCATGTCTCACTAAATATTAGTTTGGCTTTCCGGATCTAAAATCTGAATCATCCGATAGTGTTGAGTTTTTGCATGTGCTTCACTGGCAGAAGATTGAATTTGCTTAAAGTCCATAAGAAATTGTTATGCGACATTGTAACTGCTGTTGTTTCTATGCCCTGTATTTGGACGATCTTACATATAAAGATCTTGAAGCGCATAATGTTATTGTCTAATCGAAAGAACGGAACGTTTCAATAGGCACATATATTGAACAGAACGTTTTTTTAAAAAAATATTATACATACGGCACCCTATCTTGAAACATAGGGCGCCGTAGGTATGCACCCTATGTTTCAAGACAGGGCGTCATAGGCCCTAACTTTCTACTCTCATCACATACACGCCCCCGAGAAAGGATGCCAATTGGGTTAAAAATAGGGCGTAAAATGTACTTTTTGTAAAAGTGTTCATATAAAAAAATAATAATATCAGCTATGCTCTTATGATTACATTTTATTAAAAAAATGAAAGTATTTTTTATCCAAAAGCAATTATTTTTATTAATCATGCTAATAGGAGTGAACTAGGAGAAATTATGTATATTTAATTTATCAGAAAATAAATCATACATAAATTTGGGTGGACTACATTACATGGATCGCACGGCACCTTTATCCTCTATCAACAATTAAAATTTTTTATAAATTTCTAACCAAGACTTAAGAGATCTCATTCAATAACTTCGTTTAGTGTTCTCTTTAATATTCATCTATTCCTTTTTATAGAATTCCATACTACTAATTAATCTACATTTGTCAACAATGCATCCATATGGCTTTCTTTACGTGTCTAACCACCTCAAACGATTTTATATTGCACTATCTTCAATAGATATCATACCACTTATTCCTCGTATATGTTCATTATAGAGCTTATATTTTTTGTATTGCAACGTATTCATCTTCACATTCTCATTTCAACTACCTTCTACTTTATGTACAGTTCATAGAGAATATCTTTTATCAAAATTGACATTTCAACTACCCTCTACGTACTTCATGTATATTTTAACTCTAACCTTAACTGTCATATAACATTACTGGCCCTGTAATGGTACACTGGAACTTTCCTTTTACCTCAATTTCACGTTCTTTTTGTATAGTTCATATCAAATATCTTAACTTTGTCACTTGAAAGATGATTGATATCCTATTTAAATCCCCAAATCATCAATTCTAACTTGTCTTTTATTAAAATTGCAATTAGTATATTCTATCTCCAAATCATCACTTCTAACTTATTTTTTTTTTTAAATTGCAATGTATGCATTCTATCTCATACACATTGATATGCTTGATATTTCAAATTTTACACAACAGGTTGATGCACAATTCACTCAGTTTTAGAGTTTTTAGTAATTATATTCTTTTCTTAAAACCCTAGTAATCATTCTCATTCAAATCAATCTATCTAATAATATCAATTCAAGCTAACTGACAAACTTTCTTTCAAGAGGATTCACAGCATCAATATCAAGGACAAATTCGTCATTAAAAATCATCAAAAATATATGATAAGTCAATTTCTTATCATACATGTATCACACGGAATATGGTGAATGAGCCACATTGTTCATAACTTGTGGCCAATGTGATTTATTATCACATTTTTCGTAAAGCAAGAACACATACATATAATTTCATAAATAGAACCCATAGAATGCAAGAGAAAACATTCTAATTACATATTTTAAATAAAAGAGAACAAATCTAATTAATCTTGTAACTTTTGTTTTTTTTTTGTTTACCCATTATCAAAATAATAATCATTATGTTTCATGATGAATCGCTAGACAAGTAAAATGTAAACTAGCTGGGGACAAATTTCAGGGCGTTTTATTGCCTGTTGTTAATAAGGGAATAGGTATTATTAATGGTGGTTGTTGTTGCTGAGTCAGAAGAGGGTAAGGCAAGAATGAATGGTTAGGTTACTTTGGAAGCAGGTCAAGGCAATTAACACTCACCTCAAATTCTTTCCCCTCGCAGCAATCTTGGAATTTAAAGCCATTAATGTCTTAATATCACCAGACACTTTATTTTCCATCACACTGTACGACCGTATGGTTCTTAACCAAGTCGCTTTCACTTGCCTCGCCACATGTCTTGCTCATTTCATATACAAACGAACTTGGACATCTGATCGACGCAGCCACACCCAAATAAAAGCCACACCATCTCCATTATTGATGACATACACATCCCTCCAAATTGCATTGAATTTTCCAATTATATGATTCCCAGTCCTTCATAAGAATGGCCAAATATTGTAAGAGCCTGTACATTCCAATTATATATCTGCAATTGTGTTTAATATGATTGTTTTTTCGAAAAAAGGAGGGTTCTTTCCAACAACAGAAATGGTCAGTAGTAGTAGAAGAGTACAAGCATCCAAGGCAATAAATTGATGGCTTTTTCCCCTCTTGTTATGTGTACATGATTGAGTCATATTAGAGCACATATTGTACGGTCTAATTAGGAGTAACTCTTCCAAAGATGTTTATGCATTTATATGAATTTAAATAAAAAAACATCTGTTTAAGTGATTAAAACTCTTTTCAATGTGATCAAAGACTGTTTGTTGTTAAAAACGTGATGGGTTGCTTGCAAATGTGAATGAGTTGAGGTTAGATTTATGACTTTGGGGAATATGATTCCAAAACTGAGGTCTGTCGGGCTTCGTCTTCTTCACACTTGGAATCATTCTGTGAAACTGGTCTAATTAAGTCTCGTGGGGTTGCTTGTGGAAAAGATCATTGAACATTGAAGTTGGTCCGTTTCATGTGAAAAATTAATAGGGACAGGATTGACTTGGTTGTCTGGTTCTGTGTAAGCCCGAAGCATCCATCTGTTTGTGTTTTTATGTTCTTGTTTGTTTTGGTTTTAAGGCCCAAGCCAACTTGTTCATTCTGGATTTCCCTAGTAGCCGAACAATATCATAATAAGAGAGATTCTGTAGACTGTAGCGGATCGTGAATGGAAGACTACAATATCCATAATGAACGAAATAATTCAAACAGATGAATTCTGACATATCAGGTCAAGGAAAATTTCGATCTTTCTTCCATTTTTTTATCTGATGAAATGGGAAAGTTGCATGAAAAGGCAAGAATTTGATGTGAGAGTTAATTGCCTTGACCATTTATTTATAGGGTGTTAATTTGCATTTTTCTAACGGAGAACAGAAACAACAAAGTTAGCCGCACTTTTTTATGGGAAATTTAAGATCTAGCTTGTTTGGCGGAGTGGAACATAAACAAACACAATGCATAATTTAAAATTCCGAGATATTCTGCAATGTTGAGCTTCTAAAACAACATTTAAAAATAAAGATATATCGTGCTTGGTTAATGAAACTGGTGGGAATGTAATGGAATACAATAGAAAGGAATGAATCGTAATGAAATAATAATTACAGTACATTTGTTTGATATATCATTAAAAAAATTGATGCGAATCGAACGTACGTGTCAACAGAATGTTGAGTACTAAAATCCAACACGTTTGATATCCTAAAAAAATAACTAAATTGGATTAAAAGCATTAAGTTGATTGATATAAGTGAGTATATTAACTCAGAATATCAGGACAACAAGTTTACAAGTCATTCATCAAGTGGGCTTCTATCCAAGATAAAACTTTTCCGTCTCTTTCCAATTCTAGTAACGTTCACTTACAGGCTAATTTAATTTTTTATAGAATAATCTGCTTATTTATTCTATTTTGGCAAGAAAAAGAAAGCGGACCTATCTAATCCATAATATAAATCACTTGTAGAAAAATTATTTGATCCATAATATGAATTACTTAAAGAGTAATTAATGCATATTTGTCAAAATTATCCTACAACTAATATTTAGATGTGACTCATTATATTTTTCCTTTTCATTTTCAACCTCATTTAATAAGGATAAAGTTGATTTTTTTTAATTTAAGATATATTTGATGAGTTAAATACCCTCTTTTGAATTAGTTAAAGTAATTTGAATCATAGAGGAGGAGGAGGAGGAGGAGAAGGTATATTTATGGTTATACATGTTTTTAATGATAAGAGAGTACTTATCCAGTTCTAATTTTATCTTTGTGCTGAATTTAATTTCACCAAGAACACTTCATTGGTTCAACATCATTCATGGATTTAATTCATTTCTATCATTTTCTTTGAAATCTCCATATATTTCAAGATACAAATCTTGCAAGTTGACCACTCAAATCTGCCATCATTAAAGAATTCAACGGCTAACAATAAAAAAATGTATGGAGAGGAAAACGGCTAACAATAAAAAAATGTATGGAGAGGAAAGCGTTCAGATTCTTCTGTTGTTAAGTTATTGGGCAAAGAATAGAGGAATAATTAACAAGGAGAGCAGAAAAGAAATTAGTGAGAAAATAATGTGATTGGACAGCTAACTACTCTAATTTTGTGTCATATATTGGCAATAAACAAAATGCTTCTTTAGTTTGCATGTTTAAATCACGTTATATGAAAGTTGAGATAAAATTCATATTACATATTTATTTTAGAATCTATAAAATCACACTATCAACCTATTCTCAAACACTCACTAATCTCCCAGACGGAGCGTCGTTTTAAAGTTATATAGTGATTTATGTGCCAGCATTGGCAGCCATGTTGTCTTGATTTCCGACCCTGCAAATTAAATATTTATTCCTCAATACATATGGGCCTATATATATTTAAAGACTATAATACTCCCTAGCTTTCCACCTTTTTTAATAATAATAAACAACTACTTATATCAGATGAAACAAACAAATGGTTATTATTAGTCAATAGTAATTAATGAGCAGAAGGTATAACTTTTTATTTTAAATACATCCTTAGTCATGAAGATGATAAATATAAGTGAGAATGAGTGGGAAAATATGATAAATGTTATAAATACATTATAAAAGTGGATGTTCATAGACTCTTAACCTTCTAAGTCATAAATACTATACATGAATTGTTGTTGAGAAACTAAAGAGGTATTAAATGTACAAATGATCACAATGTATGTACAAATAGTCACAATGTATATTCATCCCTATTGATTGTTGTAATATCTCAAATTTTGTAAACGGAAATAAATGCCAAACTGATGAATTACGAAAGGGTTTAAGAGCCATAGAAAAGGAAAGTAGAAAGGAAAATGCCTAAATAAGAAAAAGGATAATCGACTAAATCCCTAGCATTGAGAATCTCAAGTAAGAATGACCCAAAGGCAAAATGGTCATTTGGCCTAAATGACAAGAGTAAAATGGTCATTTTGAGTAATAAGGCATAGGGAGCAAAATGTCATCAAATAATAAGGACATTTTGGTAATTTGGTCAAAAGTCAACAAAAAGTCAAAGTTGACAAAAAAAGTCAAAGTCAACTCAAAAGTCAAAATGTCAAAAGTCAACCAAGGGTAAGGTTGGAATTACAAAATAGTAGAAAAAGTAATGGCATTTTAGTAATTATGAGGAAAATGAGCCAAGTAGTGGCATTTCCGTAATTAAGGATTTTCAGATGGCTAAAAGACTGAGAAATAATTATTTGAGGTAGCAGGAGTCCTCAAATGCCAGAGACCCAAACTAAGAAAAGTTTAGTTGGGTTATAAAGTAATTAATAAAATTATTACCCGGTATCCGATGCGGGCAGTTTCGCTGTATGGAGAACAACAGTGAATGAAAAGCCCAAAAAGGTATTTTCTTATAAAATTAATTACGGAAAATTCAGGAAGAATTTTGAAGAACAGACAAGAGTTTGAGAATCAAGGAAAAATATAGAATTTTTCCATATCTTTAAGTCAAATTGGCGCCAGAAGCCCGTTTTACGGTGTTACTCGCAAATCAAGGAATCCTGGCGATTTACAAAGGAAGCCAAAGGCATTTTGAGAAAGGGATGATGCCACCTAGGCAAGGAGACCTAGGGAAGGGTGCCACATGAAAGAAAAGTCCCAGGAAAAATAAAAAGGAAAATTTCTCGATTAAAGGTTACTTTACGGAAATACGTGCCACCGGATCAAGTAACTGACCGGGTCATGGCCCAGTCATCCAACCAGACTTGAAGGACAAGCAAAGTGGCGCCATGTGCAAGAAGGAATTCCAAGGGGACATGTGGCACAACCTCCATCAAGTATTCCCAAACTTGGTCCCCAAGTTTTAATATGCTCTACACATTATTCTAAGAGCAAATTAATGTAGGCAAAACTTCTCTCTTCCTCTACCATTTTCACGCCACTTTCTCTCTCTCTCCTTGGGCAGAAATTTTCTCTCCCTTCTCTTTAGAAGCCAAGCCTCTCTCAAGCAAGAAAGAAGAGCTTCAAGCTTCCAAACACAAGGTAATGTGTTCTTGCAACCAAATCCCTCTCTTCTTGAGTGTTGCAACCACTACTACCTTCTCTTGAGTTGTTTCTTAGATGAGCCTCTCTTTTAGAAGAGGATGGCTAGGACTTCAAGAGTTAAAAATGGAAAGGAGAAGGTTTTAAAAGTGGTATATGGTTGCAAGCTCTTCCTTTAGGGGTAAAAGATAGCTTGTTGTTGGTTGTTGGATATTTTGTGTTGTTGTAAAAATTATGGGAAGCTCAAAGTCATGGGGAGGTGCTGCCCAAATTTTTTTTAATCTAAACAGAAGAGGTTTTTAAGTTGATCAAGGTTAGGAAAAAGGGTTTTTGGAATAAGAAAACACAAGGTTACACAAATAGTGTTTGAAAAACCTATTTCTCCCCTTTTCTTCCTCCTTCTCGGCCAAAACAAGAAAATAGAAGGAATGAGTTTTTGAGTGCTTTGATAGTTCCATTGGCTTTAAAATGATGTTTTGTGTAGGGTAAAGCCAAGAGATGGATTTTAGAAGTTTAAGGAACCATAAAAACCAAGACTTAAACTTGTAGGACTCTTGAAAAACCTACAAAAGGTTCTATGCGTTTTTTCAAGATTTATGGCAACTTGTTGGTTGGATATTTACATGGATCTTATGCCATGGTTTTTAGGGTTTTAATATCTTCAAGAACACCATTGGAAAAAGTCACCAAGAGAATTTAAAGTTCAAAGAAAAGGGAAAAGATAAGATCTTGAGGTAGCAAAACTACTAATCTCCTTCTATGTTTAAGAAAATGATTTGTGAATGTTATATGAACTTTTATGATGAGAAAAGTGCATGATTTGTGTATGAAATGTGACTTTTGTGCTATGGCCATATGCATGCTAAAGTGAAGTTTGATGTGTCACATGTTTATGTATTCATACGCATGCCATAAAGTCATGTATGCACATTCACTATGTTATGATTATGTGGTTTTGCTATTGGGATTCCCAAATCTCATCCCCACCCACTAACCATGTAGGTGCAAGCACAAGCAAGGGTAAGGAAAAGGTTCTTGATTCTTGAAGATGATGATGATGCATATGCTTACTTGTTTTGAGTAAATATGCAAGATGTTATTTTTCTTTGAATTTGTTAGGGTTGTAACCTAACTACAACATGAAGAACATATGAATATAGGATGATGCATGCATGATCATGAGCTAAGAAGGCTAAAGAAGGATAAGAAACTAATCATGCATGTTAGAGTTAAGATCATGAACCAAAAAGAGGTTCTGGTAACAAAAAGAAAAATTGGTTTTCAAAGTGGAAGGGTTCCAAAGGCCCTGAAAAATGAATCTGTTTCCAGTGACGATTTAAAATAGCAAAAAAGCTCCAAATGGATTGAAATTTTTCAATCAGAAACTACACATCATAATATTTAAATTGATATAAATTTTACGAAATTTGGATGTGTACATTAAGAGATATGATTTTCCAAAGTTAAGGGAAAAACTGGAAAAACAGACAGTGACCATTTGGATATTGCTACGGTTTTGGAATAAACTGATTCAAATGGATAAGGACTGGAACCAATGAATATTTTTCCCTATAGATCACTTAATAATCTAAATTTAAAAATTAGAACCACTCCATTTCGAGTTTTATAGAATTAATTATGAATTTTCAAAGTTGGGTCAGAAATTTGGAAAATGGGTCAGTGAACAGTAACAGCATTTTTAAGAAAAAGAAAAATTTTCAAGTTCACTAAAAATGCCAAATTAAGTTATCCAAGGCCCAGAGTGGTTCATAAGTGATATAATAAGTAAATATAGGGGGAAAATATGAGGTGTCACAATTGTACTATTCATTACTCATGACCCTTGAAGGTCACACCTAGAGGTTTATAAATAGGGTACAACACATTCAAAAGTTGAATAGAATTCCTCTCAAAGTTTCTCATTCCTCTTAGACTTTCTCTTCTTTTTTGTCTATTTATATTTAATTTACAACACGTTATCAGCACCATAGTTCTGCTGAAGGTATGCTTCCCTTAGAGTTACCTTAGCAATTTATTTTACTTTCTTTTATCATATTTTTTCAATCAATCTGAGATGATTTGAGCCACAATATAAAATTATGATAATTCTTTTACCAATTATTTTAAACATTGAGTTTCATGGCTAAGATTTGATATTGTTATCACTTGCCATTTTAATCTCTTTTACAAGTTTTTAAACATTATGGATATTGTTATTTTAACTTGAATCCATATATATATATATATATGTATTATTAACTGAATTATATTATTCATTTTATAAATTCATTTTCTAGAATAAATTTTAAGTTTTATTATCATTTTAAATTTGATAATGTCCCAACTTATCAAATTAGAATTTGAAACCCTTGACATATCTGGCAAAAATTATCTATCATGAAATCACTTGAATGCCAAAGGTCATGGAAATGTTATTTTACTAGAAAATGTTGTGTCTAACTAAGACAAGGTAAAAGCAATGATATTCCTTCGTCATCATATTCAAGAAGGATTAAAAGCGGAATATTTAACGGTAAAAAATGTAATATCCTAAATCTTTTAAATCAAGATTTAATTAAGATTGAAGAAATAATTGAGTAAAAAAACGATAATAAAATAAATAAATAAAAAATGGGGCAGTATTGTAACTTTGTAAGTAATAAGTTTTTTTTTCCAAGGAGTTCATAAAATTGGATGCCAAGATGTGTTAATTTGCTTCAAATCAGTATACCTTTCCGAAATTATTAAGATTGAAGAAATAATTGAGTAAAAAATAATAATAAAATAAAGAAATAAAAAAATGGGGCAGTATTGTAATTTTCTGAAACTTTGAGGGACTTTCCTATAATTTTCCCCTTGTCCATATGCTTCCACTGCCGCTGTTAGCCTTATCTCATTAAAAAAAATAGAGAAGGCAGCCACGTATTGAGAGGAAAGACGGTGAGGGTATTATATATACCCCCACAGTATGCTTCACACACACATACACACAACACAACACACACACAATGCACCACGAGAGGGAGAGGGAAGGCGAGAGATGGTGCTTTTAGAGATTATCAAGTTACAAGGTTATGCTTTTGGGATAATTTCGAAAAGGTATACTGATTTGAAGCAAATTAACACATCTTGGCATCCAATTTTATGAACTCCTTGGGAAAAAAAACTTATTACCTACAAAGTTACAATACTGCCCCATTTTTTATTTATTTTATGATCATTTTTTACTCAAATATTTCTTCAATCTTAATTAAATCTTGATTTAAAAGATTTAGGATATTACAATTTTCACTTATGGAGAATCATGTCATCAATATTAACTAATCAATCTTTATCGGTACTCACATTGATGACTTTGAAAATCAGCCGCACTAAATTCATAATAGATTTCTGGTTTCTAAACCACAGCGTAAATCCCACACATAACCTTATTTAGACCCGTGTTTATCGATGATATTTTAATCTACTAAAGAAATTATCCCAAAAGCATAACCTTGTAACTTGATAATCTCTAAAAGCACTCTCTCTCCCCCTCTCTCGCCTTCCCTCTCCCTCTCGTGGTGCGTTGTGCGCGCGCGTTGTGTTGTGTGTGTGTGTGTGTGTGAAGCAGACTGTGGGGGTATATATAATACCCCCACCGCCTTTCCTCTCAATACGTGGCTGCCTCCTCTTTTTTTTTTTTAATGAGACAAGGCTAACAGTGGCGGTGGAAGCATATGGACAAGGGGAAAATTATAGAAAAGTCCCTCAAAGTTTCAGAAAATTACAATACTACCCCATTTTTTATTTATTTATTTTATTATTATTTTTTACTCAATTATTTCTTCAATCTTAATTAAATCTTGATTTAAAAGATTTAGGATATTACAAAAGATCTGCTAAAATTATGGAATGCTTTGAAAGAAAGGTCCAATATGATTTTTACAGCAACAATATCATGAAAAGGCTTTAAAAAATATTATGAATTGATTTCTTGACTACTTGTTGCTGAACAAAACAATGACTTGTTTATGAAAAATCATGAAATACACCCCATATGATCGGTTCTGATTCTTGAAATAAAAGCAGCAAAGTATAATAATTAAGGTAGAGGGCGTAGCCGTGACTGTGGCCTAGGTCGCAGCGAAAGACACAAAAATTCTCATTATGAGGTAGTAATGTTAATCATGACAACCAAAAGAAAATAAATAATGAGAAAAGGCACAAGAATGATTTCAATACCACAAAAGCCTTTAAAAATAAATGCCATATGTGTGGTATGAAAGGGCATTGGGCACGAGTATGTCTTACATCTTCTCACTTGGTGAAACTTTATCAAGTATCACTCAAAAAGAGTGGCAACAATGCCGATACAAATATGATATATCGTGATAATAATATCAATGCAAAATGTGCATTTAAAGATGATAATCTTATATGCTTTGATGGATTTGAAGACATTAAGGGTCTTGACAAAATGATACGTTTGGATAATAATTAATATTATAATAACTACATTTGTATTTTTAAGTTGCATTTATAATTTATTTTTTTCTTGTTTCTTTTAAATTTTTTAATGTACTTTTGTTTCTTTAATGAATAATATAGATAATTTTCATCATATGGTTGAACATATGTCTGGTAGACAGTGCTATGACAAGCACGATATTGAAAAGCATAAATTATTTTTCTCATATAATGATGAGAGATGCAAATATAATAATATGGCAGGTAATACAAAAATTATTGAATGCTCCAAAAGAGCTACAATTGTATTACCTAAAGGAATGAAGCTTGTTATAAATGATGCATTTTTTCAACTAAGTCTCAAAGAAATCTATTAAGCTTCAAAGATATCCGATGCAATGGGTATCATATTGGGAGAATTAATTATGGGAATGATGAATATTTGTATGTTACAAATATTGCATCAGGAAATAAATGCATCTTAAAAAAATATCAACACTATCTTCTAGTTTGTACTATACAACTATTAGTATAATTGAGACAAATGTTGTAATAAACCAGAAAGATGTTGATAAAGATATATTTATAGTTTGGCATGATCGGTTGGACTATTTTGGATCATCTATGATGAATTTAATGATTGACATGTAACAGTAAACCAACAGTTTACTGATGAATTTAATGCATGTCATGAGATAGTAAACTGGAAGTTTACTAATTAATACAAGCAAACAGTTTTATAAGATAAACCAGAAGTTTATCAATGAATTCAGTGTTTGCCATGACCGGTCAGACTATCACGGTTCAATTGTGATGCGAGTAATGATTGAGAATAAATGTGGATATACCCTGAAGTGTATATTGATACCATTATTTCTCACATGCTACATGTTTCAATGGAAAATATATTATTATGCCCTCATAAAGTTAAATGCAATGTGAGCCACTCACATTCTCAAAACGGATATAGGAATATATTTGTGGGACGGTAAACCCACATGGTGAATCATTTAGTTACCATATATTTTAATTGATGCATCAACTAAATGGTCTTATGATTGTTTATCATCTTCTTGCAACCCGAAGTTTGCAAGATTCTTTACTCAACGAATATGGTTAAGAGTATAATATCCTAATTATCTGATTGAAAATGCTAGTGCTAATGAATTTACTTCACTAGCCTTAATGAGGATTGGACGTCCCTTGGAATTGATTTGAACATCTTGAATTTTATGTTAATACGTGGACTAGCAAAATTTTTGGTTAAATAGTTGCAACCTTTTCACATGAGATAACATCTCCCATATTCTGCTCAAAAACTAGTCATTTTGCATGAAGCAACATTTATTCTCATTTGGCCTACAAGTTATTATAAGATATTCCCATTACAATTGGTTTCTGATCAAGAACCAAATATTCCCTTCTTAGAATTTTTGGTTGTGCTGTGTATGTTCCCATAACTCCACCACAACACACAAAGATGGGTTCTCAAAAGAGATTGGGAATCTATGTAGGTTTTGAATATCGTTCAATAATTAAGTACATTGAACCATTAACTGGAGATTCATCTATAGCACGATATACCGATTGTCATCTTGATGAGACACTATTCCCGCCGTTAGGGGGAGATAATAAGCATATGGATAAAGCTAAAGATAAGTAAAAATAAATTACGTGAAATACCTTATCACTTGTTCATCTAGATCCTCGAACAAAATAATGTAAACAAGAAGTTCATTTGCAAAATATTGCAATGAAACTGCGAGATGCATTTACTGATACAAAAATGATAACTAAGTCTCATATTCTAGCTGATAATGCTCCTGCTAGAACTGATGTCCCAATAGGATAAGTGGTCAGTACAAATGAAACTATACCACATTTAAAGCGTGATAGACCATTTGGTTCCAAAGATAAAAATCCTTGAAAAAGGAAAGGAGCAGATAATAATAATGGTCAGTATACCATTGAGAAATCCATTATAGAGACCCATGACATAACTAATCAAATGGCCTATAAAGAGGTCTAGGTACCTGGTAATGATGATGAGAACTCAATAAATAAATTGTCACTACGGGCAAGATAGGGAACCGGAAAGATATTATCGTCGACGATATATTTTCATGTAATGTTGCTATTGAAATAATAAATGAGAATCTTGAATCTAAATTTGTCGAAGAATGTCGACATAGACAAGATTGGCCAAAATGGAAAGAAGCAATTCAATCGGAATTGAATTTGTTATCTAAAGTCAAGTTTTTGGACCTGTTGTCCAAATACCTACAGGAGTGAAGCCTGTATGGTATAGATGGGTTTTTGTGTGAAAAAGAAATCACAAAAATGAAGTCGTGAGGTGTAAAACATGACTCGTAGCACAAGCTTTTTTGCAAAAACTAGGAATATATTATGAGGAGACTTATTCTCCTGTGATGGATGCAATTACTTTCAGATCAGTCTAGCAAAGCATCAAAAACTTGACATGCATTTAATGGATGTTGTTGCAACATATGAAAACTCCTGAATGCTTGATATCTGTATGGATCATTGGATAGTGAAATTTATATGAAAACTCCTGAAAGCTTCAAATTGCTAAAGGGCTGTGAAGATTCACATTCAAAAGTCCCTGTATGGGTTGAAAAAGTCCGGACGAATGTGGTATCATCGTCTTAGTGACTATTTGATAAATGAAGAATATAAAAATGATTCCTTTTGCCCTTGTATCTTTATTAAAAGGGGTGGATCGGAGTTTACCATAATTGCAGTTTATGTTGATGATTTGAACATTGTTGGCACTCCTAAATAACTTTAAAAGGTGATTGATTGTTTGAAGAAAGAATTTGAAATGAAAGGTCTCGAGAAGACAAAATTTTGTCTTGATTTACAAATCGAGCATTTAACTAATGAAATATTTCTTCATCAATCAAATTATATTAATAAAATTTTAAAAACAATTATATACGGATGAAGTGCATCCATTGACTACACCAGTGATTGTAAGATCGCTTGATATAGGAAAATATCATTTTCACCCTTGAGGAAAGAAAGAAGAACTACTTGATCCAGAAGTACCATATCTTAGTGCTATAGGTGCACTAATGTATCTTGCTATTTCAACTCGGTGAGATATTGCATTTGCTGTTAATTAGTCAGCAAGATTCAGTTCTTCCCCAAATAGAAGGCATTAGAATGGAGTTAAGTATGTACTCCGATATCTTTGAGGGACATCACATATAGGATTATTTTATTCTAATGAATCTAGATCACATTTAATCGGTTATGCAGATGCATGATTCTTATTAGATCCACATAAAGCTATATCTCAGATTGGATATTTATTTACATATGGAGGTACATCTATATCATGGTGTTCAACAAAGCAATCTTTAGCCACCACATCAGCAAATCACGTTGAAATTATTGCCGCGCACGAGGCAAGCCAAGAATGTGTTTGGTTAAGATCATTAATTCATCATACCCAGAAGATGCGTGGCTTCTTAGAATAAGATATTCCAACAATTTTGTATGAAAATAACGCAGCATGCATAGCTCAGATGAAGGAAGGATACATCAAAGGGGATAGAATGAAACATATTTTCCCTAAACTATATTTCACTCATGATCTTGTGAAGAAAGGTGCAGTCTTTCAAAAGTTTGTTCATGGCATCGGTCTTCGCAGATTCAAAGATCTCAAGTGATGTCATCATGAGGGGGGTTGATACACGCTGTACTCTTTTTCCCTTATCTAGGTTTTGTCTCACTGGGTTTTCCTATAAAGGTTTTTAATGAGGCGGCACTAAAAAGTGTATCAATGAATAATATACCCTTTTCTTTAACTGAGTTTTGTCCCACAAGGTTTTCCTAGTTAAAGTTTTTAATGAGGCACATTCATAATGGACATCCAAATGAGAGTGTTATAAATACATTATAAGTGTGGATGTCTATAGACTCTTAACTTCCTGAGTCATAAATACCATAAATGAATTATTGTTGAGAAACTAAAGGGTATTAAATGTACAAATGGTCACAATGTATGTATAAAGAGTCACAATGTATATTTATCCCTATTGATTGTACTATTCATTACTCATTA
>JANTPZ010152291.1:0-11023 GCA_025593235.1 Vachellia pachyceras | reverse complement strand
AGTGTTTAAATAGCTAATCATTTTATTAGAAGTAGTAAGGAAGTGATTAAGCAAGAGAAAGCAAGAAATTGACAAACCTTTCTCAAGAACCCTGATTTTCTGGTCTGAACAGGACGTCATGAAGGGATGAGAATTTGGTAATTTTAATGATTCCATTGGTTTTAGAAGGAAAAATTGTGTAGGTATACAAGTGTTCATGATTTTTAGATGCTTGTATATAAATTTGGAAATTTATGGAGTTGAATATACATGTTGTTGATCTACCCTGTCTGGAACAGTTATATTGTACGAGATTTTCATAGGGTGAACTATGTCTAAAGACCATGAAACTTTCCAAAATTAAAGTAGACTTATCAAACATTAATTTGATAGGTCATATTAGTTAATTGGATTTGTGTGCTGGGAGATATGAATTTTTGAAATTTTGTCCTGTTTCTGGAATGAAATCTGGAACAGTTTGTATTTGGCAAAATTCTGGGAATGATATGGCTATGATGGCCAGAATTGAGTATTTTTATATGAAAGTATACTGAAAGAGCTTCACATAGGAATTTGAACCACCCCAATTGGAGTCATATAGCATTAATTATGATTTTTGAAAGTTTGGTTAAATTGCTGACAGCTTTTGACTACCATGCGAACTTAAGAAAGAAGTGATCAACTGTAATTAGTAAGAACTCCAAGGGTGAAAGTAAGCTTTTAGGAGTAATGTGGACCATTGAACATTCACTTGTCATGGCTCTAATAATGTCATTATTTCTCTAGGACCATAAAGTGATAAAGAAAAATTATGGTTAGAAGATCAAGGTACAAGAGGAGGAGGCAAAGTCTAAAAGGTAGTGAATTTACTTACTTGTATGTATGTGATGTTTATGTTGTGCATTGATTTGCTGTATTGCTTTGCTAGATTATGTGAAGCATGTATGAATGAATGAAGCTCTGTTTTGGTTTCTACTATGGCCATATGTACATTTCACGAAACATTGAGCACGCAGCATTTCATTATGTGAACATGAGCCTATGTAAGGCAAGCATATCATGCACTAGCAGTCATCCTACATGCATTGTTTGTAATGTTTGCTACTGGGATTCCTCAAATCTCATCCTCCCCCACTAACCATTTCTAAGTACAAATTCATCAAAGGGTAAGGAGAAAGTGAATGATGCATGATGCAAGGAATCTCTCATGGTTATGTATGATGAATCATGTTGTACTTATGGGGACATTTTGAGAATTACGTATGTTATGTAAGATGTGAATGCGTGTCAAAGTCAACACTAAGATGCTAAGCAAGATGACCATTCATAGAAAATGTTTTGGTTGTAATTAAAGAGGTTTTAGTAAATTTTTAAAGAAAAGACAAGTTTTCAAGCGAAAGGGTTCCAAAACCCCAAATCTGCCCTGTTTTTAGAATAGCAATGAAAAATAGCAAATGAAGTCCAAATAACTTGAAACTTTCCAGTTAAATACTATACATCATAATCTTTAAAATGAGCCAAAGTTTGCTAAATTTGGATGTATATATAAAGAGTTATGATTTTCCAAAGTTGAGTGATAAATCTGAAAAAACTAGAAAGTTACCAAATGAACAGTGTATATTTACGAAATTAACTGCATCAATTGGGTAAGTTTTGGAACCAGTGAGTATTTTCCCCTGTAGATCACTTAGTAAGCTTCAAGTAGTGAACCTCTCAATTTCGATTTTTCTAGAATTAGTTATGAATTTTCAAAGTTGGGTCAGAAATTTGGAAATTGACCAAATGAATAGTAACTCCATTTTGGAAAATTTTATTTCCTCTTCTTTGGTCAATTTGAGTTGTCCAAGGCCCTAAAGTGGTTCAATGAGTGATCTAATATGAAGCTTCTAGGGGAAAATAAGGAGTGTTACACCCGAAGTGTTGGAAGACGCCACAAGGTTGATCAAGCCTTGATAAGTCGTTAGTTCAATACAGAACCCCAGAGAGAATCCTCCCTCGAGAAGCAACTTGCACAATGCAAAGTTTATAATAATCTCCAATCTCAATTGTCTCCTTCAGAATGTGCATTACAATGTACTTATAAAGGTTACATTCTGAAATTCTAAAGGATAAAATGCAATCTAAAATCTAGGAAGATAAAATTCAAATTTCAAAATAGCATATATCCTAAAATCTAGATAGACATTATCCTAAAATCTAGATAGATACTATCCTAAAATCTAGCTAATTTGAAATTCAAATAAAAAATTTTGGCATAAATTAAATAAGCAATAACTAGTAAGAATTTTAGGCCCAAAATGTGATTATTTAGGCCAGAATGAGTCCTCCTATGTATAGCCCATGGTCGAAGCCCCCTTTCATTTGAAGCCTCCAAGCCCAAAATCAGATCTCAAATCCATTTCCAGCCCAGATCAAGTTAATGATGTCCTTGGAGTCTTCATCCTCTTTTGTTGATCCAAATGCCATTTGTTTTGTGAGAACCTCTTGCTTAAATGCTTCTTGAGGATAAAAATCCATCAGGTGGCTTCTTAGAAAACAAATATAATAATTCCTGCAATACACTAGAATCACAATGGAAAGAATGATTATCATCGTTAGTTACCAAGGAAGTATCCTTGTAATAATTATGAATCTCACTTTCCTCACAAATCTTTTCATATTTCTTTTCACTCAATTCAAAACTCTCTTTTTTACTCTCTTTATTTTGAAATCACTCTATACTCTCAATATTTTTTTCTTCTTCAAACACAACTTTTTTCTCTATAGTAGTCTCACAAAAGTCACTACACTGATATTTTCAATTTTCTTTTCATGATTGAGGGGATCTTTTTCAACCACACTATCAGTAGCTGGAATAAGTAGTCCTTCTTTACATATTTCTGCATAATTTTCAACCTTAAACTCTTTTTCAACAACAAGATCAATACTTGGAATATGGAGGTCTTCTTTGATGCATTTTTCTGCAATATTTTCAGCATTGAATTCTTCTTCAACTGCAAGATTGATGCTAGGAATAGGAAGGTCTTCTTCTATATGTTTTTCATCATGATTTTCAATAATCAATTCTTCAACTGCAAGATCGATGCTTGGAATAGGAAAGTCTTCTTCTATACGTTTTTCATCATGATTTTCAATAATAAATTCTTCCTCCTCCTTGTTTGTCTCTTTGATAGGGGTAGCTACAATTTCTGTTTTAATGTCCTTTAAATTTGATCTCTCTTTTGAAGCTCTCTCTTTCTTGATCTTCTGCTCATACTTAGCAACTAGAGGAACCAACTCTTCGATATACAAGAAGATCCATGGCTTTGCAAAATTAGCTAATTCAAGATTAAGCCCATGTATAAAATGATACCTAATGGCTGGCCTTCAGAGTCTCCTTCACGGAAGCTCTTATCATAGCTAACTCCACCTCTTGAAAATAAACATCAACGCTCATGGAGCCTTGTTTTAATTCATTCAACTTTTGATAGAAGTCTCTTTTTAACTTGGGTTTATAACTAGCCATCCATTGATATGCTTCAGCTGTCATCCTTCCAAGTCCTTTTAACAAATCATCCAAAAGTTCTTTTTCACCATACATATTGTTCTTTTTTTGTTCAGAAAAATCCAGAATGACACCAAGATTGTTGAAGAGAATCAAGAAGGACCCAAAATTGTAAAAGATATTCAAGAAGGCCAAAAAGATTGTTTAAGACAGTCAAGAATGACACCAAGATTGTTTAAGAATGACACAAAGATTGAAAATGAGGAAATGGAATCCAAAAACTCCTGAAAACACGGTGAATTAAGAATGAAAATCTCGGATTGAAATGATTCCAAAACGAACAAAAAGATGAGACTCTGAACTATGAAAACGACCTATTGAATGTTGAAAACCACGAATGAAAAGTGGACAAATGGATGGAGACAATTTAATGATGAACTGGAAGAACAGACGCAAGAAAAGATTAAACAATGAACGAAATTCAAACAAAATGAACAAAAAGATAAAACATGAGGTTAGGAACCAAGCTCTGATACCAAGGTGGTATGAACCCAATAGGTAAAGATCCCAAGAACCCACAGCCAATCCGAATATATGCACTCCAAGAACGCTAAACAAAGGTTGACGATCCACTTGAACCCTTAAGGACAGAAGAACAAGGACCTGGAGTATTGGAAGACGCCACAATGTTTGATCAAACCTTGATAAGTTGTTAGTTCAATAAAGAACCCGAGAGAGAATCCTCCCTCAAGAAGCAACTTGCACAATGCAAAGTTCATAATAATCTCCAATCTCAATTATCTCCTTCAGAATGTGCATTACAATGTAGTATAAAGGTTACATTATGAAACTCTAAAGGATAAAATACAATCTAAAATCTAGGAAGATAAAATTTAAATTTCAAAATAGCATCTATCCTAAAATCTTGATAGATATTATCCTAAAATCTAGACAGATACTATCCTAAAATCTAGCTAATTTGAAATTCAAATTAAAAATTTTTGCATAAATTAAATAAGCAATAACTAATCAGAATTTTAGGCCAAAAATGTGATTATTTAGGCCAGAATGAGTCATCCTATGTATAGCCCAAAGCCCTTTCATTTGAAGCCTCCAAGCCCAAAATAGGATCTGCAAGTCCATTTTCAGCCCAAATCAAGTTAATGATGTCCTTGTAGTCTTCATCCCCTTTTGTTGATCCAAATGCACTTTGTTTGTGAGAACCTCTTGATTCAATGCTTCCATAATTCTGTTGGCTCTTGCTCTTGTGATTGGTCCACTTGGAATTTGTAGAGGCTCTTTTGAATTTGATAAATCAGCTTGCTGGATCGCATCATTAAGGAAGCTTTAGAAAAGGTTAGAGACAAGTTTGATGTTCTAGGACTTAGAAAATTTAAGGGGATGATTAAGGGAGTTTTGCATTGTTTCTTACATTGGAAATGGCAAAGGTTTGATGGCCATTATATTGTCCATTGTGTAGGCAAAAAATTTGTTCAAGAGGGTGATTTTTCAAAGTGACCACGACAAGTTGCAAAGTAAAGGAGAATTAAGAAACAAAGGTAGCAAAGTTTTCTAGCTTTCTCTAACATTATTGTGAAATTACTTTAATGATGTGCATGTCTTTGACCTGTTGGGAAATAGAGCAAATGGACTCCAAATGGACTCTAAATGAGTTGAAAGTTTACAGAAACATACTTAACATTGCAAGCTTTAAAACATGACAAAGAACACTAAATTTAGAGTTTTGTACATAAAGTTATGATGTTCCAAAGTTTGAAAAAAATCACTGAAAAACCTGGGAAAATAGAAAATGACCAAATGAACAGTGCATTTTTACGAATTAAACTGTATCAATTGGGCAAGCTAATGACTCGATGAGTATTTTTCCCTTATAAAGGAACTTACAAGATTCAAATAGAAATTGAAAGCACTCAATTTTGATTTTTCTATAATTAGTTATGAATTTTCAAAGTTGCTCCTAAAATAAGTGAATAGTAACTTTCAAAAAGTTGAAAGTTCTCAAATTGAATCTTTTCGACCTTTTGAACAAATTGAGGCTTCCCTTTGATTCTAAATCAATATAAAATGAAGCTAAAGGTTAAGTTAAGGTATGTTAGACCTTCCATGAGACATCCTTCACAGGTGCTCCATTTGCATTAACAAATCAGTGAAAAATGTAGTATTTTTCAAGGCCTTAAAAGAATTTTGCTCTCCGATTGAACATTTTCAAGGATTTTGGACAGGATAAATTATTCCTCTAAATCAAGGGGTATTTTGGGGATAATGAAATTTCTAAATTCAAGATGAAATTATGGAGAATAAATAAGAAAGAAAATATCTCCAGAAAAGTAGAAAAAGATTTACTGGAATAAAGTTAAGTTTACCGGTAAAAAGTGCGATCCGTAAAAGTAGCCGAATGGGATCCATTTTGGTTGAAGTAACCATATTTTTAACCCCTCATTACAGCCATGATTATCAATTTTTGAGGGTTAATGAGAAGTTAACAAGTGGCACTCATGTGGCTTAATAACAACCATTAGATTACCTTTATGTTGCAAGATGAAATCTCAACCTTCCATCCCATTAATTCATGAATTAATAAAGCAAATAATTTCCCTCCATCTCCAGCCATTTGCACGGCCCAAACCAGCAGAAAAAGAGGAGCAAGAAGACGCCATAATTGGGAGAGAAAGAAGAGAAAAATTCAAGAGGAAATCAAGGTAAGTTAGCATGATACCTTAAGATATACATAGAATTGATCCTTGCAACTTCCTCTTCCTCTTCCATGGTTTCAAAATCTGATTTGGTCTCTCTTTTTCAAGTTCCATAACCTAGGGTTCTTGAGAGAAAAGTGAGAAAGAAAGGGATTTAAAGCCATCAAGTGATTGCAAATGTCTCCTCTTGTTGAAAGGAGCATATTGATACATATATTGTGATTGTTGGTGGTTGTTTTTAAGATTTTTGTAAATTGGGAAAACATGAAGAAATAGGGGAGGTGCTGCCCAATTTTCCACTTGAAGTAGTAGAGTTAAACTCATGCTTTCCCATGCATGAATGAGAGTTTGGAAACAAGAATCAAGTGGCATAAGTAATGAAAGTTGCAAAATCACAATGATAGTGTTAAGGGAATTCATTGCAGTCTGACCTGGAACCTGAGGAAGATGAATGGTTTTGATGATTTTGATGCTTCCAAGGACTAAAAATGAGTTTTTCTATAGGGAATAAGTGGTCTCAAGTTTATGTGGTGTGAACCCAATAGGGAAAGATCCCAAGAACCCACAGCCAATCCGAATATATGCACACCAAGAACGCTAAACCCAAGTTGACGATCCACTTGAACCCTTGAGCACAGAAGAACAATGACCTGAAGTGTTGGAAGACGCTACAAGGTTGATCAAGCCTTGATAAGTCGTTAGTTCAATAAAGAACCCCAGAGAGAATCCTCCCTCAAGAAGTAACTTGAACAATGTAAAGTTTATAATAATCTCCAATCTCAATTGTCTCCTTCAGAATGTGAATTACAATGTATTTATAAATGTTACATTCTGAATTTCTAAAGGATAAAATGCAGTCTAAAATCTAGGAAGATAAAATTTAAATTTCAAAATAGCATCTATCCTAAAATCTAGATAGATATTATCCTAAATTCTAGATAGATACTATCCTAAAATCTAGCTAATTTGAAATTCAAATTAAACATTTTCTCATAAATTAAATAAGCAATAACTAATCAGAATTTTAGGCCCAAAATGTGATTATGTAGGCCAGAATCAGTCCTCCTATGTATAGCCCATGGTCCAATCCCTTTCATTTGAAGCCTCCAAGCCCAAAATAGGATCTGCAAGTCCATTTTCAGCCCAAAACATGTTAATGACGTCCTTGGAGTCTTCATCCTCTTTTCTTGATCCAAATGCAATTTGTTTTGTGAGAACCTCTTGCTTCAATGCTTCCTTAATTCTCTGGCTCTTGCTCTTGTAATTGGTCCACTTGGATTTTATAGAGGCTCTTTTGAATTTGATAAATCAACTTGCTGGATCGCATCATTGTAGTAGCATTAGAAAAAGTTGGAGACAAGTTTGATGTTCTAGGACTGAGAAAATTTAAGGGGATGATTAAGGGAGTTTTGCATTGTTTCTTACATTGGAAATGGCAAAGGTTTGATGGCCATTATATTGTCCATTGTGTAGGCAACAAATTTCTTCAAGAGGGTGATTTTTCAAAGTGACCAAGGCAAGTTGCAAAGTAAAGGAGAATTAAGAAACAAAGGTAGCAAAGTTTTCTAACTTTCTCTCACATTGTTGTGAAATTACTTTAATGATGTGCATGTCTTTGACCTGTTGGGAAATAGAGCAAATGGACTCCAAATGTACTCCAAAAGAGTTGAAATTATACAGAAACATAGTTAACATGGCAAGATTTAAAACAAGACAAAGAACACTGAATTTAGAGTTTTGTACAGAAAGTTATGATGTTCCAAAGTTTGAAGAAAATCACTGAAAAACCTGGGAAAATAGAAAAGTGACCAAATGAACAGTGCATTTTTACGAATTAAACTGTATCAATTGGGCAAGCTAATGACTCGATGAGTATTTTTCCCTTATAAAGGAACTTACAAGATTCAAATAGAAATTGGAAGCACTCAATTTCGGTTTTTCTATAATTAGTTATGAATCTTCAAAGTTGATCCTACAACAAGTGAATAGTAACTTTCAAAAAGTTGAAAGTTCTCAAATTGAATCTTTTCGACCTTTTGATCAAATTGAGGCTTCCCTTTGATTCTAAATCAATATAAAATGAAGCTAAAGGTTAAGTTAATGTATGTCACACCTTCCATCAGACATCCTTCACTGGTGCTCTATTTGCATTACTAACTTCACCAACTCGAAATATTACGCCTGATTGGTTGCCTCCAAAGCTTACTCTTCCTCCTTCTTTTGCTTTAAGGTTGACAAACTTATTTTTGTCACCCGTCATATGTCTTGAGCATCTACTATCAATATACCATTTTCTTGATTTAGATGCTCTAAGACAAACCTACAAAAATATCATTTAATTGATTTAGGTACCCATGTCTTGTTGGGTCCTTTTGGGTTAGTCCTTGGTGCCTTTGGAACATAAGTTCCTTTAGGTACCCATTTATAAGTTCCAAGGTCTTTCTTCTTCCTAAAACAACATGAAGTAGTTCTATGCCCCTTTCTATTGCAATAACTGCTAAAAGCAAATGGCTCAGATGTATGCACAAATTTTTGGAAAAATCTTAAATAACTTTTGATGCCATTCTTCTTCTTTCCTTTATGAAAATCATTTGAGGGGTTATAGCCTATACCACTACAATCATTAGTTACTCTTTGGGTTTTCAAAATGATTTGTAACATTTCACTACCTTTTATAAATCTTTCAAGAGATTCTATTAATCTATCATTTTCAGTTTTCAAAATTCCGTATTTAGAATAGACAGGGGCAGCGACTATTTCTCAATTGGTTTTTCAAGTTCTATAACTTTCTACCTAAGAAAAGATAATTCCTTTGCGAATTTCAATAATTCAAGATGCATTTCATCATAATCTTCAAGTAATTCATCATATGTAGGGCTAGTGAGAATTACCTCCTATGTCTCTAAATCTTCTTCTTCCTGAGCCACAAGGCAAAGGTTGGCTTCCTCCTCAGTTTCACTTTCTTTGTATGAGGTGCTGTCGTCCCAAATTCCAGAAACATATGCCTTATTCTTCTTAATGAACCTTGGTTTCTTTTTCTCCTTTTCTTTGTTCTGAGCAACAAGTTGTGGACAATCAGCCCTGACATGCCCTGGTTTGTTGCATTCATAGCAGACAATTCTGATTGATCCTCCTTTAAGTGGCCGTCAGGTTTGCTGATCCTTCCGGTACATTCTTCTAAACTTGCAAACAACCATTGCAAGTTCTTTGTCTTCTACATCTTCTTCCTCATCTTCCTCTGTTTCAGGCTCATTTTCTTTTTCTTTTATTGTTTTAAGTGCAAGCCACTTTTTCTTCTTTACTTCGATTTTAGACAGCTATTTCTTAAATTTTTGCTTGCTCTTGTACTTAGCAAGACTGCCAAACAGTGCTGCCACTGAAGTCATTGACTCTCCTCGACTCTTCGATAACTATTATTTTCGCCTCCCATCTTTTGATAGCACATTGAGAATTTTGTATCACTTAGGAACGTTGATCGTATGTTTTTCTAAGAGCAACCAATTTGTTGATAAGGTGAGTATGCCGCATCTAGAATTCTGCAATCATTTCTTCATCCTTTATTTTGAGTAATTCATAATCAGTGGTAAGTGTAATATCCACCCTTTTCTTTAAACT
This sequence comes from Vachellia pachyceras, assembly GCA_025593235.1. Lineage (NCBI taxonomy): Eukaryota > Viridiplantae > Streptophyta > Magnoliopsida > Fabales > Fabaceae > Vachellia > Vachellia pachyceras. The sequence continues at coordinate 1,231 of JANTPZ010152291.1, read as the reverse complement.
GACATAGAGGCCAAATCTATAGTTAAGAAATAAGACAAGGCCTAGAAATAAAAGTACAGAAAAAGGAGATGTCAGTGGACTTAAGACACCCTAGTCAAACTAGTCCTAAGGCTTTGAAGTTACTAAGAATGTAAGCTAGGGATGTATATGTCATTAAGTATAAAGACCAAGGGCAATATGGTCATTGGATAAAAAGGGTCAAACCTGTAATCAACAGTCAAGTTAGAGGCCACAGATAGAAAGTACAGAAAAAGTTGATGCTGTTGGGCCGGAAGTCACAGAATCAGATTTGGTCTGGTGGATGGAAGTCGGTAGGAACTTTAAAGTTAAGCGTGCTCACCCTAGAGCAATCTCAGGATAGGTGACCTCCTTGGAAGTGCCCAAGGGGTCAGAAACCAAAAGATCAAGGGTAATAAAGTCAAGGGCAAAATGGGAATTTATGAAAAGTTAGACTAAGAAAGGGCATTTTGGTCATTTAACAAAGACAAAGTAAAAAAACAGTCAAACAGTTGACCAAAAATTAGAAAAAAATTCACATATGCCCAAAAGATAGAGCAGAACTCACTGATCACCCGTGATTCGACCGATTGCTGAAATTCGGTCAGGATGATGATTTATTGAATTTTAAATATTTAATGGTTGAAAATAATTATTTAGGGTATCAGGAGTCCCAAAGACCAAAAAATAGAGTCTAGAAAAATTCAGTGAATTTTATAGTATTTTACAAAATTATTGCCCAATGTACGATTAAGGTGATTTTCTCAAAAAGGAGGAAAAAGGACCGAAAATCCCTTCAAAAATTAATTTTAGATAATCTAAAAGGTATTTTGGGGAAAGAAAAAGAGCTAGAGTATCAGTGAAAAAGGTAGAAATTTATAAGGCTCTAAAAATGCCTTGCCCTCTGATTACTCGTTTTCAGGGATTTTCAGTAAGATAAAATACCCTGTTGAATTTTGAGGAGATCCAGGGGTTTTTTAGGATAATGATTTTTTTACATTCAAGAGGAAAATATGGAAATTGAATGAGGAGGAAAATATCTCCAGAAAAGTGGAAAAAGATTTATTGGAATTAAGTTACTTTTACTGGGGAAAGTTGTAATCGGTAGAAGTAACCGAATGGTAACCGGTTTGGTTAGTGTAACCAAGGTTCACAACAGATTTTTTGGCCATGTTCAGCCCCATCATGACACTTTTAATGAGCCAATGAGAGATGAGCATGTGTTGTATATGTG
>JANTPZ010152290.1:0-17102 GCA_025593235.1 Vachellia pachyceras | reverse complement strand
CTTGGATTACTTCCAAATGTGCTCTTGAAGGCCTCAACCTCCTAATCATGATACCAAGGCACATCCATTAACTTCACATCATTAATCAAGCAATAATTAACAAAAACGCAACAATACTCCCTCTTGCATTTTCAAGACCATACAAGTCCAAGTTTTGGCTTTTATGGTCTCCAATGCTTCTCAAATCCCTTTCCTATTTTTACCCTACACAAAACTTCATTTTAAAGCCATTGAAAGAATTAGAATCATCAAAATCCAACTCCATCTATTTCTTTCAATTTTTCGAAAAAAACAGAACCTAAGAGCGAAGTTTGGGGTTTTAACTTTTGCTCATGAATGCTTGTGTATTCTTGCTTCCAAACCCCTTTTCAAGCATCATTTAACTCAAACACACTCTTCCCCCTCAAGATTTCAAATGGACAGCACCTCCCCACACTCTTAGGGTTTCCAAAATTCCAACAACAACACCCGACAACAACCAAAACAACAACAACTTTCATTAAACTACATTTTACAACTTATAGAGAAGCTTGCAACCTTTAATACCTCTTAAAATCTTTCATTTTCCATTTTCACCTTTTGAAACCCTAGGCTCTCATCTTCGAAAAGAGAACTTATTCAAGGAATCAAACCATTAGAAAGGTGAAAGAGGTTGCAAGACTCAAGAAAGATGTTGCTTGGGTGGTTGGGAGCTTACCTTGTGTGTGTAGCTCTTCGTCCTTCTCTTCTTGCTTGAAGATGACATTTTTTTGGGAGCTTGAGAGTGGAGAAAATTTCAGACCAAAGAGAGAGGGAGAGAGGGATGGATTATTGAGAGGAGAAAGAGAGAATTTGGCTTATTACACACTCCTCTTTTACAATGTGTGGTGGAGGTTGATTCTTGGAGGCCATGTTTCAAAATACTTCATGGAGAGTGTGCCACTTGTCCTAGTCTCATTGCTTGCTGAAAAGTGCTCTTTTGGCTTCCTTTGGAAGCTTGGTTGGGTTGACTAGGCCTTTGCCCGGTCAGTTACTTGATCCGGTGGCATGCATTTCCGTAAAATAACCTTTATTCGAGAAATTTTCCTTTTTATTTTTCTTGAGACCTTTATTTCATATGGCGCCATTCCCTAAGCCTCCTTGCCTAGGTGGGGTCATCCCTTCCTCAAAATACCCTTGGCTCTCTTAGTAAATCGTCAGGATTTCTCGATTTGCGTGCAACACCGTAAAACGGGCTTCCAATGGCCAATTTGACTTAAGGACATGGAAAAATTATATATTATTCCCTGATTCTCAAGCTCTCTTAGTTCCTCAAAGTTCTTCCTGGATTTTCCGTAATTAATTTTCTAAAAAAAATAATTTTTCACGCTTTTCGAGCACTATTGTTCTCCGTACAACGAAACTGCCCACACAGGATACCAGGTAATAATTTTATTAATTAGTTTATAACCCAAGTAAACTTTTTTCAGTTCAGGTCTTCGGCATTTGAGGATTTCTGCTACCTCAAATAATTATTTCTCAATCGTCCTTAACTCCGAAATCATTTATTTATCACTTATTTATGAAAATGCCATTACCTTTTCTACTTTTGCCATAATTTTCAAAATGCCATCATTTTTCTATTCTTTCTTAATTTCAACCTTGCCCTTGGTTGACTTTGACTTTTTGGTCAATTTTCACTTTTTTGGTCAACTTTGACACCGTTTGGCAAAACGTCCAACAGTGCCAAAAGCACGTTCAACAGTGTTTTTCTATAAAACGAGACAATCTCCTCCACATATTTACCTCGGCTTATATAAAAGTACGTCTCCACCGCGTTATCAAACGGACCCTTTGACTTTTTGTTGACTTTTGACCAAATTACCAAAATGTCCTTATTATTTGATGACATTTCATGTCCTAGGCCTTTTTAATCAAAATGAACATTTTACTCTTGTCATTTAGCCAAATGACAGTTTTACCCTTTGGTCATTCTTACTTAAAATCCTTAAGATTAGGGACTAGTCAATCATGATCTTTCTTGTCTAGAGGCATTTTCCTTTCTATATTTCCATATCTATGGGCATTAACTCAACCCATTACTATCGGTTTAGTCTTCATTTCCAATTACCGAAATATGCGGATATTACATAACCTGTTTTACCACTTTTGGTGATAATTGTTACCAAGTGAATAAAAGATAGCATGCATGGTCATGAAAAACATACATAATTATTTTTTTAAAAATTTCTCACATGATCCATATTAACGATTAGAAGAAAGAAATACGCAACTTATTAATATTAAATATTCCCATGTTATAACTATTATGTAATACGTATGTTCATAAACCTTAACCTTTGACATCTCAGACTCCATGACTCCTCTTATAAACAACTTTCAGATGTTTTTATTTCATTACACAATGGTTACTTACCGTGCAATCATAAGAATTTATGTTGTTAAATATTTATATATACAAAGTTATGTATTACGTAATTGATATATCTCCACAATGTCTCTTTAGCGTGCGTGTTTTTGTGTGTCGCTTGGTATGAAAAACGGCATGAACCGTATCATTGGAATTAGTTTCTGAACCTTTTTTTCTGGGCTTATTGATTGTACCTTCCTGTTTTAGTTCCCTTGTATATACGAGAGACTTGTCATGCGAACTTTGCTGCCTCTTGTTTGCGTCTGAGCATTGCTTCCTAGACAATCATCTTTTCAATTAGAGGGAGATGATGCAGGACACCAACCTGCCATTATTGGATGAACCAATCACCACTTGGCAGACCTTGCTTTGTGGATGTAGGGTAAGGGCCATTCATAGCCCCCACCCAATGCATGAGGTAGAGAAAAGGGTGAGTGACCAGTGCTTTTTTAGCTATGTGCTCTATTTGTAGAATTGAAGTGCTGGTAATGAATACATGTTGGCTCCATGAATTCTTTTTTTATTATTATTTAAATAAATTATATGAGGGAAGCATTTTAATAATTGTTTTAATCAATTAAACAGACGGAGGGATTAATTAATTTTCATGAGCGAAAACTAATTTAAATAAATTACATAAACAAATAAAATAAATCAATATGTAAGGGTAAAATGGTAATTTTGTCATTAACTCCCATTCAAGTATATAATGCTTGGGAATTAAAAAGCATTAGATTTAGTTGGAAGTGTTAATTTCTCACAACTTAATGAATCAATGTTCAAATCCATGTTGAGAGAAATACACACATTTAATATGATTATTTTCAATAGAATGATACATGTGTTTAACAAAAAAATGCAATAAAGATGCTCATTTAACTTTGTAAATAACCGACGATGAAGGTTTGATTTAGTATAAGGTCAGATTTAGTAGAAATTATTAGCCCATCCAATGTGATAAATCAAGTTTTGAACCTTATGCAGAAATGTAATCATATTTCAAATAGGATTATCCTTAGTGAAGGCTAATTTTTTAGAAGGTAACAATCAAATAAAATTGAGCAACGTATGAGTGTGACGTTAATTTTAGTGAAAAATCCCTCTTAAAAATTTATTAATTAAAATGATTTAATATATTTTTATACACAAAAGATATTGGCTTTTTTTTATATTTAAAAATATTAGAGGTTTTTTCTACCTAATTTTATTTAAGTCGATGGAACGAAGGTGACAATTGTTACGAGTGAATAAAAGATAGCATGCATGGTCATAAAAAAATACATAATTATTTGTTTTTTAAATTTGTCGCATGATACGTACTGGTGATTAGAAGAAAGAAATAAACAACTTATTAATATTAAATATTCCCATGTTATAACTATTATGTAATTGTATATTCATAAATCTTGACCTTTCCCATCCCAGACTCCATGACTCCTCTTATAAATAACTCTCAGATGCTTTTATTTCATTAAACAATGGCGTGCAATCATAAGAATTTATGTTATTAAATATTTATATATACAAAGTTATGTATTACGTAATTGATATATCTCTACAATGTCTCTTTTGTCTTGTCCAATCTTGCCAATATGAAATCTCTCATTTTATAAAAACACAATAATTTTATTTTATTTAAGAATTCATAACTCTAATTATTATTAAATATAAACAAACATGTATTTTCTAAGGTGGAATCCACGTCAAAATTTCATGAATATAAAATATTCGTTTGGAAAAGCTGTTGAAAAGTGCTTTTACGGTTTATGAAATAAACATATGAAGGATATTATCTCTCTATATGAAAGCAAACACCATTAAATTTACGTTTAAGAAGTCCAAACATTGGGCCTGTTTGGAAAGTCAGGGCTTATTTTCATAAGCACGTTCAACAGTGCTTTTCCGCAAAACGAGACAATCTCCTCCACAAATTTACCTCAACTTATGTGAATAAGCACTTATAAGTGGCTTATGACAGTTTGCCAAACGGGCCACTCTACTAAACATAAGTCGTTGAACAGCTACCCATCCTTTTTGACTTCTGGTTTACCTTTTTGAATTGTCATGCACTCACGTTGATTGTATCTATGATGATACGTCTTTATCACTTTTAACCATGTATCATTATTATTATTACTTTTCGTAGTAATGGCGGCTAATTACTATTAAATCTCTGACAATTATTTATCCTTATACATCGGCCATAATGTGGTTATTAATTTGCTTATTTTAAACGTGTGGAATTTAAGAGGCGTCCGAAAAAGTTTTTAAAACATGTTTTGCACTTTCCTCAGTGTTGCCACTGGCCACCACCAACCAGGGTTAGCCCCAACATCCCAACAAAAAATGCAGCCCGTCCGGCCACCTGCCAATCCATTGAAATTATTTTTTAAAAACATAAATTTCTTTTTTTCTTTTTCCCCAATTTTTCCCAAAAGATTGGGTAGTGATTTAACCGTGTTTTTACTCATTGGAATCAAATGCAAAATATTTATTACCAATAATTGTAGTAAAGTGCAATACTCGGGTCGTTCTCTTATTAAGTAGTCTTAATTTAACTTCCCTAAATAAACTAAGAGTCTAAAATGTAATGAAATATAGGGATGAATTGAGAACTTAATTTTCTTAATGATAACTAACTGTGTGCAAGAAAAATAAATCTTAAACTACAATTTTTTTTATTTTCTTTATAAGATTGGAATAAATAAATGAAATTGGGTTGAAATATGAATATGAAAAAAGCTCTTGGAAATGAGTAATTGACTATTCTTATTCAATTAAAATAAGTTTTAAAATCATCAAGTCTAATGGAAAACCCCAAGCAATCGTATTGAGTTTAATATTTTTAATCAATAGCTACTTTTACTATTGCATTTGTAGCTATTGCTTAAAAATACTATAAAATACCACTTAATGTATGAATTGAATTAAATTGCTGCACTTGTTTCTCTTAAATAAATGCACTATCGTGACATTTAAATTGATTAAATTAAATTATATAAACCAGTTATCACTGAAGCACATATAAATTCATAAAACCGATTAAGAAAATATATAGATGAAAACCAAACAAGCAACAGTAATCCGAAACAACCACAAAAATATTTAATCAATAACAGAGTTAAACATAATAAATTCTAAAATTAGGAATTCAAGACAATTAACAGGTAAAAGGATTAAATAAAAATAACTCCCCTAATAAATTCTAAAAACTCAAGTCAAGATCTCATCTCCAAGACAACACCAAGATTTACCCACTCATCATGTTGGTCAAACCAGATTCATGAGGAAAAGACGATGATTAAGAGTGAGGAGATGATGATGTGGTGAAAGAGATGAGTTGGTGGGGATGAATGTGAAGGGGAGAGACGGAGGGAAAGTGATGAAGATGTGAGAAAGAGACAAAAGTATATGGTTGATGATGACAATGGATGGAGAATTGTGGCTGCTTCTTGTGTGTCATCCTGTACATGTGCTTGCTGAATGTCCCCCCTTTCATCTTGGTATATATATTGGATATATATATATATAATGTATTGCATTCCCTTGTGCCTTTCGTCACTCTTCAATTCTTCTTTTTTTTTTAAATCTTTTGATCTTTCTTGACGTGAGTGGTGGGTACTCTCATCATTTGAACAAGTGGGAAGGGGTTCGATCCCTACCTTTTGTGAATAGAGCAAACCTACAGGCTAGCTGTTAACCCCTTAAATGAACCTTAGTATAGCGAGGGATTAGTCTCACCTGACACGCAGGTGGGATACCCTAGGATTACTTAAAAAGAGAATAGCAAAATAATATAAAATAAAAGATTAATTTCTAAAAACTTTAAATTATTATTTTCATCGTCTATGATTTGATTAATTCATAAGATAATGCATCATTTGATAGATTTGCTATTTTTAACTCAAAATCTTATATTTTCTAATTTAAACTTATAATCATATATTTACTAATTTGAAATCAGAATCTTTTAAAATTATATTGATAACTCTCCAAATATATCAAAAAAATATATCTCAAATGTAATAAAAATTAGAGAGTTATCAAGTAGTCATATGATTCTCTTCCCACTCCTATAAATTAATTTTAAATGGAGGATAATCTTCCTATATAATGTACTTTCTTTTAACATTTTAATGATAAAAAGTGCTTTGTACTATTTTTCTTAATTCTTGTGAAATATCATATCCATTAAATGAAGCTACTTTTCAGTTGCACACAGCATATCCATCAAATGGTAAAGTGGCATATCCATCAAATGAAGTTACTTTTCAATTGTATCCAGCACACTAATCTTAGTTATGACAATCCATCTAGCATTTCGATGTTATTTTTTTATAGTTCCAGTACTCTTTTTTTTTTTGGTGATAAATAGTTCCAGTACTCTTATCTTATTAATAGTGCATTTAACATCATGAAGTATAAATGTAATTGGGTTGCTGCTTGCAACTGAAAGATCGATTGCTGGATGCACAAGAAAAACAATCTTATAATGCTAAATAAGCTATAAATAAGATTAGAGCTCTTACTGAAAAATAATATAAAAAAGATGGATAATCCTTTAACATAGTAAAATATTTTATATATCTCTTTATATTTTATTCTTCTGCCTTCGGCTTTTGCATTTAACTCTGTACAACATGCATTGTTCTTTCTTTTTTTAATTAGTTCCTAATATAATTTCTTCTAGAGATAAGAAAAAGAACTTAACTTTCTATCAAAAGCATATTCACGTCGCTGAAATCAAGAGAGAATATATTACCATGCATAACTTTTTACACATAAACACCAACGGTTACTTGATGTCAAAGTCCCACATCGGAGAGGCTCAGAAGGGTGCTGGGCTATATAAGCAGGCGCGCTGCACGTCCCCATGAGCTAGCTTGTCGGAAGAGGAGGTAATGGATCCTCTTCCTCCTTGGGGCAGGTCCAAGGTGGATGGACACGGTAGCGCGGTGGGGTTTGCCACGTGGATCGCTACGCACTTCTGAGGAGCTAGCTTTTGGAGGGGAGAGCAATGGCCCCGTGACATTAAGTAGATGCCAAAGAGATGCAATAAACCTTTCTAATTAACCAATATCTAAAAATGCTTATAAAAATAAATAATAATGACAATATAATACTTCTAAAAATATTTATGAATTGATTATCCATGTACTATATCTGATATTTAAAATAAAGTACCAATTGATTTTTTTGGAATATTAATAAAGCTGAGTAAATTACTTTAAATTATATATATATTAAAATACTTAAGTGTATTATTGTATAGATTATATAAATTTGTAAGTCAAATAAATTAGTTTGAGAAAATATGATAAATATATAACATATAGTATAAATTTAAATTTGTAGGTGGGAGTTAAATCATTTATTTAAACCATTTTGCAAACTAATTCTAATTTTTCTCTTTCTTCCATTAATTTTTTGGATCTGAAAATAAGAGACACAATCATTGGTAAAGGAAGCTCATTAATATTTACTTAAATAAATAATCAAGTTTTGAAGATTATTCAGTCAGTGCAAACATATTTAAGTTACTCATGTAAGTGACTTAGGCTACCGTGATTAGTGCATTTCTTGATTCTTAACATAATATCTAGTTTGCAACGTACTTTGCACAATAAAATATAATTGTAATAAAGATTGAATGTAGTATTACTTCCAATTGTTGATATATGAATGAAATGATTTTTTTAAATATTAAGGAAGATACTTAACTGATACATTTTTCATTTTTTTAAAATTAATTTTCCCAACTTATAAAACATATATATAGTCTAATGATATACAAATGTATTTTACAATAAATGTAATAATTAAATGATTTATTTAGTTTTTCTAATTTTCACAAAAAAACAACTAGTTCTTATACTAAAGACTAGAGATAGTAATAGTTAAATTCTTATTTAAAACCATTTATTATACTAGCTCTTGTCCTCAAGAGCTAGTATATGAGATAATTAATTTAAGTACATTAATGAAATATGAAAAATTAATTAATTATAACAAATAATTATTCTTATGATTAAATTTAACCCTTTAACTAACTATTATATTAACTATCGAAATGGATAATTTTTTTGGGGCCGAATTTACTTTTTTAAGTGTTTCTGCATAAATTTCTAACATCAACTCACGTTTTTGATTTGATGTTGGCTTTTGACATTTTCATGTTTAATGAATCTATGATAAGTTGATAACACCCCTCCCCTCACTTAAATTCCCCCTAATCCTATTATAATAATGAAGAAATCAGTCATCCTCTCTGGCTATAATTAGTAATCAATTACGTTATAATAACGACTTAATTACTATTAACCCTTATCCTTCAAAGCATACAGGAGACCTAAGTTGAATTTAGGTGAATTAATCTTTTCTGTGGCAACCAGTAAAGTACAGTGTACGGACATTATTCCTACTAAAAATAGTGTGAACGCCACAGCAAGTGGTAATTGGTAATAGTTGACTTATGGGATGTCCCTTCATAAAGTAACAGTGTACGGACATAATTTCTACTAACAATGGTGTGGACGCCACGGCACGTGGTAATTGATAATTGACTCATGGTATGTCCCCGACGCGACATGATTGGCTCATCAAAGTTCGCCAAGATGCACTCATTTCTCATTGATTGAGTAAGACATTTATTAAAGGGAAATTTACTGTTTGATCCCTTACAAAGGATTCATTTATCAAATGGTCCCAAATTTTAAAATATTTAAAAATGGTTCCAGAGGTGTTGTCAATGCAGCACATGGTGTTGTCAGGTGTCGTCATGTGACAACACCATACGCTGCGTTGACAACACGATGTGCTGCATTGACAACACCTCTGTGACCATTTTTTAAATATTTTAAAATTTGGGACCATTTGATAAATATCTTCACTATGTGGGACCAAACAGTAAATTTCCCTTTATTATATTTATAATTGTGGAACCTTTCTCGGATGGCATTTTGTTGAGACCAAGGCCCTTAATACAGATATGGTCATTTTAGGAATGCGGTAGATAAGTACTTTTATGTAAGTTAATGTAAATATGTAAAAGAAATTATCTCATTTCACGAAAAAACATTATTAAATGTACGTTTGGGCTCCCCATAATCGTTACTAAATACACCCTAAATTTGTTGTGATGGGAAGAATTGAATTAAAAATTTTTAGACGGCGATATATTTAGTACCCATTGAAATTACAAATGTTTTGATGAAAAATTTTATATTTGATAGGTTGAAAATGATATATAGAATAAACCGGGAAAATGTATAAATGATCATATTCCCCGTGGTGAGTATTTATTAATCAAATAGATAGAGTATTCAATAAAAATAAATAAACGTAAAATTTAAAGTGAAAATATGATTACATAAATAAAATAATATTATTGTTATAAAACAAAAAATGAGAGTATAGAAAATAAGCGAAGACAAGAGGTTGTGGAAGAGAGCATATGAGCATTTCTCATTCTCATTCACATGTGATTCCAAGTACATCCAATCCTTTGTATTACAACTCTATTTATAGGCACCACATCCTTCCAAGAGTTACCATACCATAAACACAAGGATTACTCCACTTTATGATATACATAAAGGCATTGGAGCAATGCCATAAACATAAGGATTAATCCACATTATGATATACATTAAGGCATTGGAGGTTATAAGAATGTGACATTAAGCATAAGGAATCATAGGGGTTGGAGGTTATGAGATTTGGCATTTAGAGGGAGAGGATCCTAAGTGGAATCTAAAGGGTTTTATGGACATCCATATTTATATATAATTTTTATAACAATTACTATATTAAAATAACGTATTATTAAAAGCATAAATACTTAACGTAAATAAAAAATATTAGACAAATTGCTATAGTCAAAAGAGAATTTTATCTTCACGTGATTGGCAATCAAGGACCTTCGTTACCGTGAGAGGATAAGATTAATATTAATTATGGCTTTGTGAGTTACGTTTAATATTTAATACTATATGCATGTGAAAATGAAAACACGTATTTGAATTCAAGAATCATAATCAAAGATAAAGCACCTTTTTTTTTTTTTTGAAAACAGGAAGAAGTCAAAAGACCAAAAACGAACGAGAGAGAGAGAGAGAGACAAAAGTTTCAAAACTTGCAAAAGCCATCACATTGACCATTTAGATTCAATGAATACATATAACTTTTTTTTTTTTTAAGGTTGGGTTTTAATGTTTTATCGGACTTTCTGCTGGCCAAGTACAAACTACAAACCAGCACCACACACGTGGCAGTTTCTGTTTGGACAGCCTCCTCTTCAAATATTTTCAACCATATAAATATATATATAGACACACATAGCATATAAGCTCAAACCATGCATGCAAGCAAAGGCAGATAAACACGAGTTCGTACAGTAGTACTATCCTACTGCAACCATATGGATAAAGGCGAGAACGTGGATGGTGGCGGCGGAGTCCGGTACCGGGGAGTGAGGAGGCGGCCTTGGGGGAAGTTTGCGGCGGAGATACGAGACTCGACGAACCAGGGAAAGAGGGTGTGGCTGGGGACTTTCGACACGGAGCAGGAGGCGGCGAGGGCGTACGACCGAGCCGCTTACGCCATGAGAGGCGCATTCGCAATCCTCAACTTCCCAGACGAATACCCTCTCACGGCTGGCCGTTCTAATAACACCAACAACAACACTGCGACATCATCATCATCATCATCATCATCATCTTCTTCTTCTTCTTCTTCTTCTTTTTCTTCTTCTTCTTTAGCTGCTTCTGGTCCTTCCTCCTCCTCCTCGAGGAGCGGCCATGAAGTGTTCGAGTTCGAATGCTTGGATTATAAACTGTTGGAGGAGCTTCTGGACTTTCAGGAGAAAAGGAACAGGGGAGAGTGATCATGGATCTTTTCCTTCTGAGGAATCAACATATTGAGATTAATCTGAAGCTATATATATATATATATATAATATGGGTGAAGATATATGTTTTCACTATGTGAGAGCATAAGATAGCAATTAATAGCGATGATGAAATTGTCATCAAACAGTGAACGCGCGAGGCTTGAGAGAAGGTGGCAGGTGCTAGTAGTACAACTCCTCAAAGTCAAAGTCAAGAGGGTCAACCTTGTCCTATCTTTGTATGGTGTTTTATATCCAGTTGAATCTAATTACCATATCGCCTTTTGTTTTTGTTAAAGTTAACATGCGACGTTTCGTTCAAAGCACAACCATCCCCATGCATGAGGCAATCATATGTGGGCACTGTCGCTCAAAAAATAAAGTTAAAATTCAATAACCCTTATTAAAATTATATGAGTAGCATTGCACCAGTTTTAAATTATTATTATTATTATTATGAATTATGATAGTCTACAATTTTTTTCTGGTGTCAAATGAATTTTGAACCTAAATTTTGTTTTTAAGTTTTAAAAGAATATGTATTACGTTGCCTCAAGAAAAATGTTCTTCAACCCTAAATAATACGTTGTTTAATTTATGGCATATAGCTCAAAAGGCCTAGATTTTTTGGGCCAAAAAGCTCCCAGATTCACAATGGGGTATTTTGGGGAAAATCAGTCATAGGTTCCAAAGAAGTAAAAAAACTAGTAAATGGTCCCAAGGAAGCAAATAATTAGTGTCAGGTCCCATGGGACCTTTTAATAGTTAATTATATTTGTGAAAAGTCTGAAATGCTCCATTGGTATTGAAAGGTGAGAGGGAAGTCAGAATGTGTCATCTATACGTTTGAAAATCACGGACCCGCCTCTTGTCATTGAAGCCATCGCTCTGCTTGTCTGAAGCTCAACTAAAGCAATCGCTGTGTTCGCTGTGAAGCCATCGCTTTCCCCAACAAGAACCTGGTCCCATTTTAACTGTAGATGAACAATCATTATGCTGCGAAAGCATGGTGGTCCGAAATTCATCGACTATTTCCTTTCCTTGGTTAGTCTTTCTAGTCTATGCTTCCTTGCTCGCAGTTTTCTTCCCTACATTAATCTTTGTAGTTTAAATTCTATGATATGACAGATCTCTTCCCGCTTTGCACATTGCGAGTGTTTTGCTGTAGTTTTAGGGTTTCACTGTGAGTTCACCTGTAAGGTAGCGATGGGAGAATGGAAATGGACCCCTATAGGACTCGTTGTGATGCTCCTGTTATTTGCTTGCTCTTCATTCCAGTTGCTTTCTGCATCCGATGATAAAGATGATGCGGTAATGGAAGCATGTATAAAACGAAAACAAATGAAAGATTTCTTAATCTATGGTGTGAAAAAGTTCCGTGTTCATTTTAGATAAGTAGAAATGGAGAATAAATGGTTACCTATTGACGAGGATTTGTTGTGAACCTATATCGAAGGATGAATGTTTCTGGTTAGGGTGTTTCAATTGTTGTTTCTGGTTTGGATCTTGGGATTGAAGATGGCAGAGGAATGATGCTTACTTGAAATGTATGATGTATGCTATATAAGGACTTGAACGATTGGGTCAGCAACAAGAGTAGAGAATTGTGGCAGATTCATCTCATTTGCTTCTTTATCTACCTTTACACAAAATGAATCTTAAGGAATTGCGTGAAGAGGTTGGTATGCTGGAAAAAGTTTGATCTTTATGCCTTTTACTTGCTTAGTTGAGTGGCATAACACATTGAATCATATGATAATACATTGTATCTCTATTCTTGATCCAAGGCTTTGTTTTCATGTCAAATGCACAATAAATCATTTAGATTTATCCTTTAGTATCACCGTGTTCTTTTCCCAAGGATTTAATGATTGCTTTCATGTCAAAGTCATTAAATGGATTACTCAATGATCCCTAGGCTCATCTAAAAGGGGGAAAAGGAAATCACAGTTTGCTTAACAGTTTTTTTCTCATTTGTTATGGGTGTATTATTCAGTCATAATGTCAGTCATTTTGTGAACCTACTTCTGAGCAGGAAATATGAGTGGTTTCTAGTTGGTTTTTAACCAAAAAAAAGGTAAAGGGAAATTCTTTTCTTTTAGAGTTCAGTAACATAATCTAAGGAAATGTTAATAGTGACTTCCTAGCATATGATTAATTTGCATGAGCTTTGCTTCCTATAATTTGTAGTTCTAGTTATAGCTCTTTCAAATAGAAACAAAGCTAATTGGGGAATTTCCCAAAATTATTTGTAGATTTGATGTATTTGAAATAATGCTAGTTACATTTTTGTTTCTTTGATTCAAATAAAGAGAGCTACTAAATAGATGAAGTGTGTTGGTTCTGTAATGTAGCTTGTTGCATATGCTCTCTAAGCGTTGGGCCTAGAGAAAAGATCTTCTATTGCAATTGATATGCCAAAGACTATCAAATCTATGGTTATCTACCTAGCTATTGTTCTGGCAGGTTATGTGATAGTTTTGCAGCACCTGAAATATCAACCAGGCTTAAAACCCCAGCAGCTATAAGTTACAATCCCAGTAGCTGTTAGTAACAACCCCAGCAGCTGCCATTAACAACCACAACAGCTGCCATATACAACAGTCAGTTTACTAATGAAGAAGGAAGAGGAGGGTAAGGTTGAAGAAGTAGATGAAGAGAAGAAAACGAAGAAAACATAAGCCTATTTGGATGAGGAAGCCTGAAGAGATCACAAAGGAGGATTATGAGGCTTTCTATAAGAGTCTTACTAATGATTAGAAATGCCATTTGGCTATGAAACACTTCTCTGTTGAGTGTCAGCTGGAATTTAAGGCTATCCTCTCATACCCAATAGGACACCATTTGATCTCTTTGATTGTACACATTTAGTTGTTCTTTTTGGGTTGTAAATTCATTGTTGCTTATATATAAAGTGTACAATTGGTTTTATTGGTTATAATATCATTTGTAACTTTATGTTCACTTGTGCATGATACTACCATACTATCTAGTTTATTGATATTATTGACAAACGCGTCACTCATTTAACAACCCCAGCAACTGTCATTAACAACCCCAGTAGCCAGCATTAACAACCCCAGCATCTCTCATTTACAACCCAAGCAGTTGTTACCGATAACCCCAGTAGCTGTTATTAACAACCCTAGCAGTTGTTATTAACAACCACAACAGCTTCTATTAACAACCCCAGCAGCTTCTATTTACAACCTAAGTAGTTGTCATTTACAACACAAGCAGTTGTCATTAACAACCCACCAGGCTTCATTTACAACCGCAACAGGCATCATTTTCAACCACAGCAGGCATCATTTACAACCCCACCAGCTGTCATTTACAACCACAGCAGGCATAATTTACAACCCCACAGCTATCATTTACAACCTAAGCAGCTATCATTTACAACTCCATCAGCTGTCATTTACAACCTAAGAAGCTGACCTAAGAATGCGGATTTCAAATTTTAGTTTGTAGCTATGGACTACAAATTTTGGTTACAAGGGATCTCGTATTGGGCCAAACCTAGAGAATGAAGGGAAACAAGTAAATAGTACATGCTTATCCTAAAAGTAGAAGAGAAATATAGATAACTAAAGATTGACCATAGGAAAATATTAAGTGTTTATTGTAATAAAGTTAAAGCAGTGCATTCAATAGTTGCATATTGAGGATTAAAAAAGTTGCATATTCATATTGAATTAAAATCCTTTTAGAAAATTTAACTCACTTTTAAACATGCTACCAGACCATTAATTCATCTCTTATATCCTTTAGCAATGTATTTTTTAAGGCTTTTTTGGCTGGTGTTTGAGGCTTGTTTAACTCTTCCAAATTTGCAGTTAATAACACTTTTTCTTCTAAGGCATGCTGCTTCACTCTTAAAAATTGATGTGGACAAAGTTTTGGCCTATTTTTCAGTAAGTTGGAAATCAAGGGCACCTTTTTGTAGTGGTTTGTGGGTTTTTGCCTATCTCATATCAAGCAAACAAATTTTGCATGAAATCAGCTTGATGCTGCTGCAGAACTGGGATTTATGCTACTGGCAGGGCGGCATCATGTTCAGATTACAAGTTGTGGTGTTTAAAGATATGTGTGATGGTGAAGTTGGCTTTGGAAAGCAATAGCTCATTAGTTTCTTTTAATTTTCCCCCTTAATAAATATGGATATAAGATGGATATATTCTTGGTGGGGTTGCATTGACAACTGCTGGGGTTGTAAATAACACCTAGTGGGGTGTGTTAGTGTATGGTGCTTGGGTTGTAAACGGAGCTTAGTGGGGTTATTAGTGACAAATGCTTGATGACAGCTGGTGTGGTTGTAAATAGGAGCTATATGGGTTGCTAATGGAAGCTACTGGGGTTGTAAATAGGAACTGCAGGAGTTGTTAATGGTAGCTGTTGCGGTTGTAAATGGAAGCTGCAGGGGTGTTAATGGGTTGTAAATGGGAGCTGCAGGGGGTTGTTAATGGTAGCTGTTGGAGTTGTAAATGGCAGTTGCTGGGGTTGTAAATAGCAGCTGATGAGGTTGTAAATGGGAGCTGCAGGGGTTGTTATTGGTAGCTGGTGGATTGTAAATAGGAGCTGCAGGGGTTGTTAATGGCAATTGGTAGGATTGTAAATGGGAGCTGCAGGGGTTGTTACTGGCAGCTGCTTGTGTTGTAAATTACGTTACATACGCAAATGTTGGCCATCTGTATAGTTTAGCTTATATTCTCCTCTACGTCCCTCGTTGGATTTGCATTCTTGGAGAAAGAATAAAGATATTATGCTGTTATTTAATTGAACATTTGCATGTCATAACTGTGGCTAAAAAACACACCAATTCATGAGTTGTAGTTGATAGGATTGCAAATGGGAATATTATACCATCAAGATGGTTCCATTTGTAGTGAAATATCTTTAAATAAAGTAATGCTTCTCGCCATAGTTATATTAGTCATAGTAATATCCACACAAGATGTTATTTATTTCAATGAGAACCGTACATGACAATGAGTAAATACTAAATAAAGTGAATTCAAAACATGAAAGCTAATTACAAAAGTTGTGTTTCCATTATCAGTTAGAGATGGAATTGGCCAACCTACTATTTACATAAAACAAGACATAACCTAAAGCAAAGATTCAATACAGTGCAAACTCCAACAGATCATGAGCAGTTCTCAGACTCTTCCTATGCTTGCCATCGGGATCATCTATGGGCAGTTCAAACCGACAAACAGGACATGTATTACAAATGCTCAACCATGGCATATGTAATATCCTATATTTAAAAAAAAATTAATTAATTATTAGCATTAGAAAATATTATTTTATGATAAATGAAATTTATTATTATGTATCTAAGTAATATGGTTTGCTTAAATATGATTCTTTATATTAAAATAAATTATAATATATAATTAAATAGTTAAATGGCAAAAAAAAAAAAGGAAAACGGGGTAATTTTCGTAATATCTTTATCCTTTGGGTCAAGTTGTGTAATTTTCACCAAAAGTTTTATCTTAAACACTTACCCGGGAGAGAGACGGCTTTTTTTCACTGTGCATACTGTTCATGTGTTACTGTTCATCGTCTCCTCCGTCGCTTCGTTCGCCATTGCTGAGTTTTTGAGCTCATTTTGGTAAGCAAAACTACATCGAATCACAAAACTTCCTTCATGAAAGCTGTTCTACGAATTTTTATCTTTCATATGGTAGTAATTTTGTTCTGATTAGACGAAATTTTTAGAGTTAGGGTTTTGAGAAGTTTTGAGTTTTGACAATATAAGAGTATATAAATGAAGAGGGATATTAATGGATAATTTTAATTGATTTGAACTTTTGA
>JANTPZ010152281.1:0-27450 GCA_025593235.1 Vachellia pachyceras | reverse complement strand
CATTTCACCGTCGGCGACCAAGCTCATTTCCACGAGGAAGCTCCATGGAGAGAAGGCTGAAGCTTCGCTAAGACTGAAGGCAACGCTGAGGGCTTGGGTTTACAAGTTAAAAAAAGATTTTTTAATTTAGAGGGGCTTTTAGGTCTTTTCATCCAAAAATCATACCCCATTTCCATGATATACCAAACATACTTTTAAACCTCATTTCCATTTCCATTTCCACATCCATTTCCATATCCATTTCCATATCCATATCCATCGAAATGAATTCTCCATACCAAACGAGGCTAATAGAAACTTTTTTTGTTTCGAGTAATTCAGTTCTTGCAGAGCCACCACTCTGGTATATATCTCGGGCCAAAAAAATTAAATTTCTTTCTTCTTTTTTCTCAATTTTTTTCATAAGATTGTATAGTCATATGATATTAATTGACTCATGATTCTTTTTCTATTAATAAATTTTCAATAATGACATTTTTTTTATGTTTTAAAACAAAAATATAAATATTAACGTGTTGTTATAATTTTAAATATATTATTACAGAAAGTTGATATTAAAAATAAAAGATTTTATACTATTTTTGAATGTATTAAATATTATTTATCATACTATAAAAAAATATTGAGATAAAAAAAATAAAAAAATATAATATATTATTTTTAAAATAAAAAATTTTAAGAAAACATGGGTGATGGGTTGAACCTGCCCAACCCTCCGGACCCGTCATTTGTTGAAGGGTTGGCAGGGTTTAACCCATTTTATCAGCTCTAGTGTCAGGTATGTTGCTTTAAGTTTAATTAAGATAAATAAAACTACCAAACATGTGATTTTGATAAAAACACGAGAAATTTTAAATCGGTAGCTTATGCTGTTTTTTTTTTAAATTTTTATTGAGAGTGTTATCAGAGTAAAATTAAATAATTTAATATAGGAAAAGGCATAAGAAACAAATTAAAAGTACGCGTTGACTGATTTTCAATTATCATGCTATTTGACGTTATATTTTGACCTTGCTCCAGTCTAAACAGCTTCCGTACAAGTGCCACGTGTCAAAGATCTTCAGCTTCAGTCTGATCTGATCTTATTATTCAGGCAAAGGGTCTGCAAGTTGCCAGGTTCCACCAGAAAAAAAAAAATCAAAAACCTTTTTGAGAAGCTGCACTCCACCAGTTCATAGCGGTAAATTGTTCGGCAAGATCATGAAGGTGAAAAATACTCCTATGGATGTTAATACACACACTCCTACAACTGGGTTGCAAAAACCAGTTATTTTTTAGTTATTTATTTTTGTTTTATTTTCTATGTTAATAATGTTACATTTTACTGTTAAATGCTAAATATCATCGATTTGTATTAAATTTTAATATTTAGGAGTGTACTTTATATGATTTTAGATTTTTTTTTCTATTTTAATTTTGTATTAGTATATTAAAATTTTGCCTCTTGTAAAAAGCAAGAACCAAAAAAATTATATTGAAATCCCTAGATTAGTTTAGCCAATCTAAGCAGATTTAGTCCAGTTTAATTCCACCCAGGGTTGGATATCACCCATACGTACAACTCTAATCGTATTTATAAATTTGAGAAAATTTTTTTGTCCCATTTAAGAGTCATATTACCAATTTTTTATATGAATGTTAAATTATTATTTTATTTATTTATTTATTATTGTGCATACTTTTTACTTTTGGAGAAAAATATATATTAAATAGAGGCAATATTGAAAATTTATTAAATTTAAAAGAGAGTTAATGAGATTTAAATTTTTTGTTAATTTTAATAAAACATATTGGAAGTGACTTATAAATAAAATCATAACAATATTGATTTAAAAAGTATTTATAATAATATCAAATATATAAAAAATTTGTGAAATTTTTTAAATATGGTTTTGACAAAGTCAATGCGATGGCTATATTACTTGACATTATTGGTCATTACTTTAAAGTCTAAAAAAAAGGAAATTAAATGAGGAGGGGTCTCAAGGAATAATGAAACTCAACTTGTAAAATGTAGAAGTTTGATTTATAAATATACAAGTTTGATCTGTAAATATAAAACTTTTTAAGATTTTTTTAATATAATTTTCATATCTGGTATGCATTGTCCAAACCAAGTCATGAATATTTCTTGGAGATATATTGCGTCAGATAATTTTAAATCTTTCAAAGAAGTTATATTTTAAATAATTCATGCGGAATTACCTGAGAATTTTTTTCGCAGGTAATTTTCTGAGGATTTACCTGCGGATATATAATCCGCAGGTAATTACCTGCAGATTCATAATCCGCAGGAAATTTCTTGCGGAATATTTCCGCAGAAAAAAATCGCAGGTATATCATATTTTTTTACTAGTAGGTTTTGAATTCATCAATTCTGTTTAACTTATTTAAATCAATATTAAATAATTATCTTAAATTTTGAAAATAGGAATCAATACGACAATACATGAGGTTGCATCTTCGTCCATACAAATTATTTCTAAATAGATTTACTTCTTGGGTTGCCTCAAATTGGTTGTATTTTCCTTTGTGTTCTACTTTAATATGTCGTCTCCAATCCAAAGTTAAGAAAGCTAGCCAGTCAGTTGCTTTCTTTCTATGCGAATATTTATATCAGATGCCTTTTGGGTTTAGGGGATGTAGATTAAGTTCAACCGGATGGATATGTGCTTGTTTGGGAACTTCATTCCCGCAACGGTGTCGTAAGTCAAGATAAAACCATCTTAAAATTCGTAAAAACCATCTCGAAATCTATAAAACCCATCTAGAAATCCGCAAAACCATCTAAAAATCCGTAAAATACTTTCTCCCAAAGGAACTCATTTTTTCCAACGGAATTCTCAAACACACACATATGTTGTAGAAGACTGATGTGTCTATGTCTGATCTAAATTGAAAGGAATTGGATACGCTTGTGCTCCCAATTTAACCTTTTAAGCACAATGATTCATGTTTCGTTTCTAATGTTTGGTATCAGAGTCTACACGAATTCAAATATTACTCTCATAAATCTTCTTAAAGAGAGAGATAATGATATGTTTTTATCTCTTATATTGTACTTGTTTGGCAACGCTTAACTTATACCCAAAAACACGTTCAACATTGTTTTTCCGTAAAACGAGATAATCTCCTTCACATATTTGTCTCGACTTGTGTAAAAGTACTTCTCTACCGCGTTGCAAAACGAATACATTATCTTGTAATCCTCTTGACAGAGCTCAATCCACACCCCAAAGCTCCAATCATTCATGCTTTATTTACTTCCCAAAATATATTCATTTGAATCTTTTCTTTTGCCATAAAATATGTAGCTGAATTAGCTTTTAAAGAGTATTTTAAAAAAAAAAAGAGGTGATAAAATTATTTTAAAGAATAAATTTTGGATAATAGCTTAAAAGAAGTAAAAAAAATAACTTTTGATTTTAACGATTGATACATTTACTTATCTTTTAGGATTATTTCCAAAGTATTAGTCAGCACTCTTCAATTATCAATTAGGATTGAATGAGACCAATCTTCCCTTATCAAGATAAATTGCATTGCAAATTGAAAACTTTTAACATTATTTCTAGACCTATATATACTACTTATTAATTTTTTTTCTTAACATATATACACATATATAGCAGATAATTTTCTAAAATTATCTTCACCTACAAATAAAATATGATAAATTAAATTATCTCTGTACCTTTTATCTTCATAACTCTCGCAAAGTGTGTGTTTGAGAATTCTGTAGGGAGAAAGGAGTTTACAGATTTTTAAATGGTTTTGCGGATTTCAAGATGATTTTTATAGATTTTAAGATGTTTTTTACAAATTTTAAGATAATTTTATCTTGATTTACGTAAAGAGTTGGGATGAAGTTCTCGCACAAAAGTCGTGTTTAAATAATACGTGAAACTGTTCTCTAACATGTTTGCCTTTTACATGTGTAGCTTGCGGTCGCTCCCTAAAGTCTCCGCCAGCTTCTTACTTTCTTATACACAACCGTTGGAATTTTCGGCCTCACTTCCTCCGTCACTTCCCCCTGCTTTCCTACGCAATCCTTTATTCTCTCTCGGCTTCATCGGAACCTTCTGGAATCTCTTTCACTCTCCTTGGCCAACAAGTAGGCCCATCTTGTCCTTGCTCAACAAGCAAGGCCATGCCAGTAATTTCATTGCCCCCACCCAATCTTGTTATAAGTTCTTCCTCTTTCCTTAGCCCTATGCATTACTCACAGTCACTCAATCTTGCTTTGTATTCCTAGTTTTTCTCCCGATTACTCCAATGGAAAGAGGTGGAGATGGTTATGGTGGCGCCGGCGGCTACAGGGGAGGGCCAAGAGGCCGGAATGGTGGCAGATCGGGTAGAGGACCACTGCGAGGCGGTGTTGGAAGGGGCTTCCATCACCATCCGCAGCCTTACCGTGATCGTTCTTGGGGCGAGGAGGACACGAGGAGAGGCAGCAGTAGTGGGGGTGGATTTGATAGTTCTTGGGGTGAGGCCACTAGGAGGGGCCGATTTGGTCGGGGAGGATATGATAGAGGGAGAGGCAGAGGAGGGAGAGGCAGAGGTAACGCCGGAGATGGTGCTGCTCCTCCCGTTTGGGTAGCTAGTGCATCAACTCCTGATCCAGGTATTTCAAAATGAGCTATGTTATCTTCTATGATCCCGTCTCTACCTTCAGTCGAGAAGTGTTCTTGCTATATGATTAATAATCTGAAAGTGATCCTTCACATTTTTTTTAAAATTATGTTTATTATCTAGGCTTAACGATTTTTGTTTATTTATTAATTATTTATTTCTTTATTTTCTTGTTGTTCAGTTCCTGAATTGGAACAGCTGCAAATTTCACAACCAGTTCCAAACTCATATCATGGCGAGGAGACTAAGGGTAGGATTTTGCCCGTTCACAGGCCTGACAAGGGTGGTACATTAGCCATTCGAACTAGCAAGCTTCGAGTTAATCACTTCCCTATCAAGTTTAGGCCTGATACTATACTGATGCATTACGATGTTGATGTGAAGCCCATTTCACCGGCCAGACCTAGTCGACCTCAAAGAATATCAAAGTCTGACCTCTCTCTGATTAGGGAGACATTGTTTTCTAGTGACGCTAGGTTGCCATTGGAGAAGACAGTATATGATGGGGAAAAGAATATTCTCAGTGCGGTTCCCTTGCCAGAAGAAACCTTCACAATTACTATCTCAGCCGGAGAGGATGACAGAAGCTATTCATATAAGGTCACCTTAACCCTTGTTAATAAGCTTGAGCTTCGCAAGTTGAGCCAATACCTCAACAAGGAGCTTATGTCAGTTCCCAGAGACATTTTGCAAGGCATGGATATAGTGTTCAAGGAAAATCCAACCAACCGTACAATCCCTCTGGGGCGTAGCTTCTATCCCTCAGAGCCTCCTTTGTTGCATAAGGATCTTCACAATGGCATAATTGCACTAGGAGGGTTTCAACACAGCTTGAAGCCCACATCTCAGGGTGCGTCCTTATGTCTGGACTACTCTGTTTTATCCTTCCGAAAGCGAATGTCAGTCTTGGATTATCTATGTGAGCGTGGTTTTAGATTGGAAGCATTCAAACGTTTTAGGAATGTGGTTGAGAAAGAATTGGCTGGGTTAAAGGTAAATGTGACTCACCGTAGAACCAGACAGAAATTCACCATTGTAGGGCTATCACCCCATAACACAAGGGATACCACCTTTACTCTCAAGGACCCAGAGGGCCGGAATGACCCACAGCAAATCTCAATTGTTGACTATTTTTGGGATAAACACAATAAGGATATTGCATACAAAGATATTCCTTGTTTAGATTTTGGGAGAGGCGTCTATGTGCCAATGGAGTTTTGCATCTTGGTTGAGGGTCAGAGATATCCTAAAGAGAGTTTGGATAGAAATGCTTCCAAGACATTGAAAGATATGTCATTGGCCCCTCCATGGGAGAGACAAAGTATCATACAAACCATGGTGGAGTCAAGTGATGGACCTTGCGGGTAAGTTGAATTGTACTCAAATGGTCTAGTTTGAACTTATGGATATGTTTAGGACGGTTTTATTGCCTTTTCATGATTCTTAATTACTATTTTATGGAGAATCATAATTATAATTATTAGCTACATTATGTGGAAATTATGCTGATTAATGAATATAATCTTGCGATGTGTTTACATGAGTACTGAAGCAGAATTGATCCCCCCATAGATATTGGGATTCCACATTATTGTTCTCTTATTTTGTTGCCAACATCTAACATAAATGTTTTTCTTTTGCAGTGGTGGCATTATTCAAAATTTTGGAATGGAGGTCAACACAACTATGACTGCTGTTTTAGGACGCATTATGGAGCCGCCAAAATTGAAAGTAGGTGGTCGAAATGGACAGATTATGACTGTAACGTTGGATCCAGAGAGATGTCAATGGAATCTAGTTGGAAAATATGTGATGAAAGGCAAGCCAGTTGAGCGTTGGGGAATTATTGATTTTACAAGCTCAGAGAGAGATCTCCGGTACAAATTAAGGTGCAATGAATTAATTTCTAGGCTCATGGAAAAATTTAGAAGTTTGGGCATTGGCATGGAAGATCCTCTCTGGGTTGAAGGATCCTCGATGCGGCAACTTGCAAGTCATGATTCGCTATCTGCATTACTTAAGAAAGTGAACGATTGGGGTCCAGTGCAATTTATTCTGTGTGTGATGTCTCAGAAACATATTGGGTACAAGACTCTCAAGTGGATTTCAGAGACCAAGATTGGTGTTGTGACACAATGTTGTTTAACTAATACTGTGAATACAGGAAAAGATCAGAATCTTACAAATCTTGCTCTCAAGATCAATGCCAAACTTGGAGGTAGTAACGTCGAGTTACAGAACAGGCTCCCTTGCTTTGCAGGTGATGGGCATGTTTTGTTTATAGGTGCAGATGTTAATCATCCTGCTGCTCGGGATGTTAATAGTGTATCAATCGCCGCGGTAGTTGGAACTGTCAATTGGCCTGCTGCAAATCGTTATGCGGCACGTGTTAGACCTCAATCGCATCGGAAAGAACAAATATTGAATTTTGGAACAATTTGCCTTGAGCTTGTAGACTGCTACAGAAGGCTGAACGGAGTGAGACCAGAAAAAATTGTTATTTTTCGTGATGGGGTGAGTGAGGGACAGTTTGACATGGTTCTCAACGAAGAGCTACGAGATTTGAAAAGTGTTTTCCAAAACGAAAAGTATTTTCCAACTATAACTGTGATTGTGGCACAGAAGCGACATCAGACTCGATTGTTTCGAGAGGAGCCTAATGCTGGAAATGTGTCTCCTGGAACAGTGGTGGACACAAAAGTGGTACACCCTTTTGAGTTTGACTTCTATCTTTGCAGTCACTATGGAAGTTTAGGGACCAGCAAGCCCACTCACTATCATGTCTTGTGGGATGAGCACAGGTTTACTTCCGATGACTTGCAGAAACTCATTTATGATATGTGCTTTACCTTTGCAAGGTGCACTAAACCTGTATCTCTGGTCCCACCTGTGTACTATGCTGACCTTGTTGCCTATCGTGGACGGTTATACTATGAAGCAAAGACTGACTTGGACAGCTCGAAGCGGCTGGCATTGCTTCCTCCTTCATCTGCAAATGAAGACAGGTATTTCAAGCTGCACGAGCACTTGGAAGACGTGATGTTCTTTGTCTAAGGGACATCTGATAAGTTCTTTCACCGGATGAACCCATGGTTGGGTCTCATGGAATGTGATAGTTGCAATGCTGATTTGAGTTTGTGCGTGAATCTAATGGCGGGTCACGAGACATGAACTTCTTCTGCTCTCTCTTTAGTACTTGGCTCCCTTTTCCATTTCATTAGAATGGGTGGTGGTGGCGGTGGTTGTTGTTCTTGTTCTTGTTCGAGTTGTATGTTTGAATGATTTAATGGTCATCAAACCTTTACTTCTATTTTGAATGTTGTAAGTCTTTTTACACATTCAAAAAGTTTACGGTGCTGGATGCCCATTTAGTAAAATGCTTGAGTAATCAATTCATGCTGAGGAATTCAATAAGCTAAATTAATGTCACGGAGAAAAAAGCTAAATTAACTACAGACGCGCATACGCAAATCAGGATGTACGAAGACAACCTTTGATATACTGAGTAGTAAAAATCTTACAACTGAAAGGAGAAGTATAATTCAGGAGTGTCTATGTCCTAAAAATCAAAAGTTTTGAAGAAAGAAAGATACAAGGTTGTCAAAAAAAAAAAAAAAACAGCAGCAGCAAGAGAAAGATACAAGAAACAGTGCAGCAAATAGACTCATATCAGACTCCATTACATGGGTGGTTATCTATAGAGTTCTGGTGGCTGAAGAAAGCCACCTCTGTACAGTATACAGCAATGAAGATAATTTAATATGTTGAGTGATAAAAATGATAGAAATGGGACAAAAAGGCTGCTGAGAAGGGGTGCCATCTACAAAGTTTCCCATTACTGGCATAGCACACCAGTACCTTGTTCTATGAAACACAGTCCTAGAGCAAACCCAACAGTTTCATCTCTTGTGCAATTTCAATGGCATCATCAAGCATGCCCATGTTTTTATAAAGATACATCATTGTAGCATATGAAACACCATCTATCCAACCTTCTCCTCTCAAGTTCTCAAAAGGCAGCTTGGCTTCAGATATCATGCCAAGATCTGCAAAGAGACCAATCATACCGTTGCATGCAACAATATCAAGACCACATTCCAAGTGCTTCATTCTTTCATAGATGGCTTTTGCTCTTTCCAAGCTACCGATCTTACAATAAGCCTTCAGCATGGATGTCAACACAATTAAATTTTCTGATATTCCAGACTCTTCCATCTTTTGGAAGTATTCAAGCGCTTCTTCAAGACTACCATATTCTGCAAATCCATTTATTAAAGACCCATAGACAACTTCATTTGGTTTGATTCCAACGTGCAGCATTTCCTCGTATACACTGATAGCATCTGAGAGATGACCGAGTTAGGCCCATTCTGAATATTGAAGCTTGGATCTTAAGCCCGAAACATTTACTTTTTTCTGGAATTGACTAAACCGTAACGAAGTAGTATAATAGTTGAATAATTCCACTAAAATAATGACTTTTTTTAATTTAAAATATGAAGTTTTCATTAGATAAGTTTAAATAAGTCCACATTATGCACTTAATGGAAAGTTTGATAATAAGAATTAAAAAATTGAATCTTTTCAAATTATTCACATGATTCTTTGAAAAGGAGAGAATATTTCTATACTTTATTAACTGGTCGTAATTAATAACTTAGAATGGCAATGTTCAAAATGACTGTTCTTAATTCTTTTGAAGGCTGTGAAAGATAAAAGGAGTTGACATTTCAGTATTCTATCAAGTTTATAATGTCATCTTCCAACTAAGCTGCCTTTTGTTTTGTTATTTTTAAAATATAAAATATTTCTCTTTGACATGTTTTAAATGAAAGTGTTGGTTGTCATGAGCTACCATTTATTTTAAGGATGAAATTAAGAATATGTTACAGCTGAGAGATAAGAAAATAATTGTAATTGTGGTAGGAAGAAAAAATAACATGCAATGCTCTATTGGGATGCAAGTAATTCATAACCAAGTTGCCCACTATAGTACTCTTTCAGATTACTCCTGAACAAAGAATTTGAGTTTTGTTACAAAAATAAGAAAAATAAAAGAGATTGAGATAAAGAGAATAAAAAAGATAGGAGATACGTGGAGAGCAAATAAGGACGGGAAAATCTTATTCACTTCAAACTTGCAATTATGCGGTACATCTTCATTATTTATAGGTTATAAATTATAATTATATTTCAAGAGTTAGAATAAAGAACAAAAATATGTAATTGGAATTAAAGAATATATATAACATTTGAAGGTTACCTGCGTTAATAATGTAAAACTCTAAAAAAAAAGCCATTTATGATGCAGAGTTGTAGATTATGTAATTCTAAGTTCAAAATTTTGAAAGACAAATTTTAGAAGTCATTTACGCAAAATACAGTATAGTGCATGTTTCGGTTGATAATAGATGTTGCTTTTTTAACGTGATCTATGGTATAAGAGATAAGTGTGTAAACAATGTTCTATTTCGACTCACTCGAACTTGCTTTTATAACACTATCCAAAACATGTCCAAATAATTTAATGATGCAAGAAGAGCTTCTTCGATTTCAGAAATCTAGATGTAATTGACTCCAATGGGGAGATCGTAATACAAAGTATTTTCATGCTTCCACCATTATCAAATGAACGCAACAAAAGATCTTTGCTTTGTATGATGAAAATGGTTAGATACATAACTCTAAGGAGTTAAAGATTATGGATAGTGCTTATTATAGAGGTCTGTTCACTAAGGACCTTGGTGTTTCGCCAAGCTTAAATTGGCCTAGTGAGTTCCCTTAGCTGTCAGCTTCCCAATTCAAGTCGCTCCACAAGGAGGTGAGTGATGCGGAGATAAAAAATGCAGCTTTTCCATATAAGCTTTTAAAGCTCCCGAATCTGATAGGATTCAAGCTCATTTCTTCTAGACTCAATAGGTAATTGTTGGTTCCAAGATTTGTAATATGGTTAAGCAAGCTTTTATAGATCCCTAGTCTATCAAGGTGGTCAGCCAAACTAACATTATTCTCCTCCCCAAAGTGGACAATCCAACAACATTGAGAGACTTGAGACCTGTTTCCCTTTGTAATGTTAGTTATAAGGTGTTAATGAAACTCTTATCTAATAGATTTAGATCCATTATGGATGATTTAATGAAGCCTGACCATAGTAACTTTATCATAACAAGGTCAAGTTGTGACAATATCATTATTGCCCAAGAAGTCATCCACCTTATAAGAAACTAAACCAGGGAGAAAAGATTACGTTGCGGTTTAAAGTAGATATAGAAAAGGCTAATGATAGACTCAACTAGGGTTTTCATGAAGTCACATTGAGAGAAGTTGGGCTTCATGACAACCTAGTTCGTCTAGTTTTAGATTGTATCTGTACAACCCATCGTCCGTGGGTTCAGCTGGCGAAGGTATTGGACACTCTCACCAAAGGGAGATGGTTCGATACCGGGGAAGGTCACTTTATTGTAGCTCCAGTCGTGGCTTTTGGGGAGGCATCCTAGCTTTTGGGTGCTTAGGTAAATGCCTGATGGTAATTGACGGCTCGCTCTGCCCAACATTGGTATAACCTAAGAGGAAAGGAGATTTCGCCCTGCCCTTGGCTTGTGGGTAAGCCCAACCCCTTGCCTTAAATTTATGTATAAAAAAAAGATTGTATCTGTACAACCTTTTCGTGGATTCTTTGGAACGGGATGGAGGGACATGATTTTACCCTATCTCGAGGTATTCACCAAGGGGATTCTCTTAGTCCATATCCTTGTCCTGTGTATGGAAAAACTGGGGAACCTGAACAAGGCTGAATGTAGAAGCAATAATTGGAAGCCCATGAAATTTCCTAACGATGATCTTAACATATTTCATCTATTCTTTGCCAATGACCTTTTGCTTTTTGCGAGGCTTCCTTAGGACAAATACAAGTTATCAATCGTGTTATGGCTAGATTATATAGAATTTTTGGACACCAAATAAACATGTCAAAATCAAAATTTTATATTTCAAGAATGTTAACCTTGGTAGAACTTCGAGATTAAGTCAAGCATTGGGAATTAGAACTACTATTGACTTAGGCAAATACCTTGGTGTCACCCTCATCTACTCCCAAGTTTTCAAAGAAACATTTGTCACATAACAAGGAAGGTTCGATTGAGGCTCTCATCCTGGAAGGGAAAATATTTAACCATGGCCTCCCTTCTTATCATCAAAGCGGTTATATCAGCCCTCCCTTCCTAACAAATGCATTCGATCCTTTTACCAACAGGAGTTTTTCAGGATATTGAACAGGTTAGTTAAAACTTCTCTTAGGCGTAAGATGAAAACAAAAGGAAAATGCACCTTATTGCTTGGAGTCAAATCATAATACGTAAGAAATATGAGGGTTGGGCATTGAAAATCTTGGGATGCAAAACAAAGTGTTCATTATGAAACTTTGTTAGACAATAATCACTAAGTCAGATGCCCTGTGGGTTAATGTCTTGCAGCTAAGTATGACTATAGAGAGAGCTCGATATTAACAATACTATAGAAAAAGATCAACTCCCTCACCTGGAAGGCTAGCTATTATGAAAGTTTGGAAGTCTTTCATCTTAGGAGTGGGCAGAAAGTTGAATAACAGGTTAGATATTAGGGTCTGATAGGACCTATGGATTCCTCTAGATAAACCCCTTATAAGGTTGGCTAGCCATAATCTGGAGCACATTAACCTAGAGGATCGAGTCATAAACTTTGTCCTCCTGAATGGAATGTGGGATGTTAAGAAATGGGCACGTTTCATTCCTCCTCATATTTCTAACTTTGTCCTACGAATCAACCCTCCTTCCAATATGAAGGATGGTGAGTTTTGTTGGAGATGATCCCTTGATGGTATTTTCTTTGTTAAATCTGCTTATATGTTCCTATCTAAACCAACTGATGAGATTGCTAAACCATTCTGGCATAATTTTTGACGTTGATTGATCCTTGAAAAGATTAAGTTTTTCTTCTGGCAAGCTACTAATGAGAGGCTGGTTACCAACTCACTTAGAGTTAAGAGAAGTTTATCAATGTTAGGAGAGTACCATTTTGGATGCAACTATGAGGAGGGTATCATTCATACATAAGAGACTACAAGATAGCAAAAGAAGTGTGGAGTAAATTTATTAACCCTAACATGTATGCTGCTTTCTTTTCTTGTAGTTTTTAGGAATAACTTACATGGAATGCAATACACCAAGTAAGGAAGGCGAGATTTCGATGGTGGTCATAGTTGAAGATTTTTGCTCATGTTTGTTGGGTAATATGACTAGATGCTCCAACTTATTCGAATCTACCAGATCTTCCACTAAAGAAATCTTCCAACAATGCATATTCCATATAATGGAGAATGCATTTAGTGGAAGGTTCACTCACCGAATTTCCAGGGAGCGCTGTTAGGGATACGCACTGGAGGCCACCACTGAGTGACTCGGTCTAATTAGATGTTGATGCCTCAGTTCGAGAGCCAAATCATGCTGCGTGTGGTGGCATTATCCGAGACGACCACAGGCAATGGATTATGGGTTTTTAGAGGAAACTTGGGGAACATAACGGTAATAGAAGCGCAGAGATCTTGGCAATCAAATCAGGTTTGGAGTTATGCAAAACTTTGCATCTTCAAGAAATCCAAGTCTTTTTTGATTTACTGAAAGCGGTTAATATTATGATAAGAGATAGTGGGTTGACTCATCATCTGCACCAAGATATTGAAGAAACTTGTAATCTATCATATGGCAATTGAAATGTTGAGTTACACTATGTCAACATACAAATTTTGATATGTTTAGATATTTTGGCGTGGGAAGGCCATGTAGGGAGCTCGCATGTATTCTCCCCGAGGTCCAGTGCAGGGATGACTTCCTCCTTGACCAATATTTTATAGGGGGTTATAACCTTCAATCTATATAGTACTTTTTACTTTCAAGCTTAGATTGCCATTGTATTCCAAAAAAAATGCTACTTATTTCATTGTAGTTTAGGTAGTGAGGCATGACACATTGTGAAGGACACACCCTCTCTGCAGTTGATTTCAATTTCCATTGCAAGGTTGGAACAACTGTGACACTTTTGCCAATAGGAGAGAAGGATTTGGGCTGGATGATCATTAAAAGTGATTAGCACTAACCATATCACATATGAATTGCCTAGATTCGATATAAACGGTCCATTTTTTGTCAAATGATAGCTTTTAAATAATTTTTAAAAAAAAGTGACTGTCAAGGTATTATCTTTAATTATTTATGGTTAATATAATATTTCGTCCCTCAAGTTTACCCTTATTTTGATTTTGATCTCGTTTAGAGGTAAAATATCCTAGATTTTTATTAGATAATAGAGATCAATGTTTTGAATAAAGTGAAACTAAAGGATTAAAATTATTAGTTTTAAACTGATGGATTAAAATTAAAATAAAGGCAAACTTGAGGGATCAAAGATTGTATTAACCATTATCTTTATTTTAGATTATATATCCAATAAAATAATTATTTTTAAAATATAAAAATAAATGGGACAATTTAGATGAGTTTGTGGAAGCTCATCAAGATAATGCGAATAAAAGATTTTTTTTGCTTCTTGTTATTTTCTTTCTAGTATGCGATCTATAGTTTGAAGTTATAGGAGTTGGGTAAAACGGAAGAAATTAGCTTTTTATAATGCAGCGAATCAAAGTTCAACTCTTTATTAAAAGACTTACATATATTTAATACATGACAGTGATTCGAATATCCGCATGCTAAGGGAAGAGGATTCCTTGATCAAAACAAAACGTTTGTGTCTTGTGTGATTTACCCTTGTTTTCATGCTTAGAGTTGTATGTAAGGATTTTTTTTTATTTTACATAAAATTAATGTCTATAATACATTTTCTTTTAGGGCTAACAAAGTCCTATTTGATTGCTTAAAAAACTACCATGAATGATAGACCAAAAATAAAAATGATGTGAAATACAGTTTGCAGAGATAAAAAAATTATTAAAATCAACAGCTGGTATATAATTATGCTAAGATGCTATATTTTTTTTTTTTTTTGGTGACATGCTAAGATGCTATATTGAAATCAAAACATCATAGCATTCGATCAGGATGCGAAAAAAATAATAATCATGTTGCCCACTTGCATTAATTAGCTTGCCTCATTTGGTACACTGGAATTGATTTTGATGAAAATGAAAATGGATATGGAGATGGGTATGGAGTTTAAAAGTGCGTTTAGTATGTCATAGAAATTGAATCTAATTTTTATACAAAAAGACTGAAATGCTCTGTTATATTTAAAAATAAAAATAAAATAAAATCGCTACTACAGTGTTCTGAGCGTTCGTCGTCGAAAAATTCCAGATTGCTACAGTGCCTTCATCTTCAACATCGGGGTGTGGGCGAGTTCTTGACTTCCGACGAGGAGTGAGTTCGATTTACAGAGCAATAGCATCTCTTCGGCGACAGCGAGTGGTGACGGAGACGGCGATGACGTTCGATTTACAGTGTTCCTGTCTCAGACGCGAGTGGCGACAGCGAATTCCTCAGTCTCAGGCACGATGAGTTAAATGGACGAAGACGGCGACGATGTTCGCTGCAAACACGACGGAGTTGAGGTAGTTGTTGACAGTGAGTTTTGGTGTGCTCGCTGACGGTGGCTTACAGGCACGATGGGCAAAGATGGAATTGTGTACATGGAATTACAAATCCAAACTTTTGAGATGGAATTCATTTTGATGCTTTTTGGTGGATATGGAAATGGAATTGTATTCCATTTCCCGTGTACCAAACATGTTTATAA
The DNA here is from genome assembly GCA_025593235.1 of Vachellia pachyceras. NCBI lineage: Eukaryota > Viridiplantae > Streptophyta > Magnoliopsida > Fabales > Fabaceae > Vachellia > Vachellia pachyceras. The sequence continues at coordinate 12,036 of JANTPZ010152281.1, read as the reverse complement.
GATGGAATTTGACTCCATTTCCATTTTCATGTGCCTAATTCTATCATACCAAATATGACATAATATAAATAAATATAAACTTGGCATTAACGGTAAACCTAAACCATTACATTTTTCCAGTGCAATAAACTATATAAAAATAGATATATTAGCTGTTACATTAATGCTGTTGCCCTCTCGCTCGATTCTCGCCAGGGTTAATAATTCATTAATATGTATTTTATTGATTGCATTTTTAAAGAGTGACAGATGACTCTTTATTTAAGAGGCATATTATATTACCCATTCAAAATTTTAGTTTATGTCATGCGTTGGTATATATATATGTATCATATTATGTTATAATCTCATATATTTCATAATACATTGAACGTTCAAAATGATAGTTTTAATTTTTGGCAAAAAAATGATAGTTTTAATTAAAAGTGTTCACTCCCATCTGCATTCAGATATTTATATTTTGAAGACATAACTAATATTCTGTAAGGATACAATTCATATATTTTGACAACCATTGCAGTCCTATCAGTCGCATGTTTCCTCTATCTTTCTTCTTTGATTCTCTTTCACTTTACTATTTTAACCATCCAAGAACTAACAAGTGGAGTCATTCATCTGTAGAAAACATATATTTCAACCTTAGAGTAATGAGAATCTTTTTGGAAATTCCCATGGCCAAGATCACTTCCTTTCAAAAACTTGTTCTTCTTGTGGAAGCTGATAAATCAAGCTCTTCCTTTGACTGATATATTGATCAAACGTCACTTGGAAATTTCCTCTGTCCTTTTGGATGTCCAGTTGAAGAAACTCTTGATCACCTACTTTTTTTAATTGCCAGTTTGCTTAACTGCTTTGGCTCATATGCTTATCAATTGTGCCCGTTTGGTACGCAGAAGTGATATTAATGGAAGTGGAAGTGGAATTGGAAGTTGAAGTGAAAGTGGAATTGGAAGTTGAAGTGGAAATGGAATTGGAACTTGAAGTGGAGTTAAAAGTATGTTTGGTATATTGGAAGAAGTGTGGTATTATTTCAATTTAATATTTATATCTATAATATAAAAAGACTAATATACCCTTTTTATTTTTTTTTTTACAAAAGTTCATCTGCAACCAGAAGTCATCCAGATCGCTTCTAGATCTCGTCCAGATCGCGTCGTGGGAGGAGGCGGCGTCGTGGTAGGCAGAGGCATCGCTGTTGGCAGCATTTGAGGCAGCATCATGGGAGGAGGAGATCTGGACCCAGATAGAAGGAAGGTGGCGTCGTTGTGGGAGGAGATCTGAGGCATCGTCGTGGGAGATCGTCACCGTTGCAAACCGAACTAAACCCAGATCTGAGGCATTGTCGTGGGAGGAGGAGGCATCGCTGAAGGAAGGTGCAAGTCATCATTGTCGCAGGTGGAAGTGGGTCGATGTTGGAAAAGAAGGTCGTCGCCATTGCAAGCCATTACAAGGTCGTCACAGGTGAAAATGGGCCGCCGCCGCCGACTTGATGCTCTGTGATGAGGGTAAAGATGTCAACTGAAGGAGGAAATGAGGTTGGAAGTCAGTTCCATGAGGGTGAGGTTGGAACTAACTTCCATCCATGGAATCCAGGTAGAGTTTAATTCCAACACATCAAACACACATAACATGGATTCCAACTCCAGTTTCAATTCTTCAACTCCAATTCCTTGCTGCCAAACAGGGCATTGGATTTTCTAACATTGGGCTTGTTTGGAAAGTCCGTTTGAAGAACGATCACAGATTCCGAGATAAATATGTGAGAGGAATTTTGTCTCGTTAAACGCAGGAACAGCCTCCCCAAACAAGCCCATTAACATAAGCAATTTCTCAGCTTGTATCCAAACCAACTTGTTGAAGCTTCAGGGTGATGGCCATTTTCATCTAATTCATAAGATGATCTTATTATTCAATACCATCTACATGAAAATAAATTTGATAGTTTTCCATGGTGAGCCAGTACCCCCGAAAAAAAGTTATTAGCCTGTTAAAACACTTTTGAGAAGTTTAAAAGTAAATTTAACGATATTTTTCAATAAAACGAGATAATCTCGTTCATATATTCACCTCGATTTACATGAAAGCATTTCTCTACCCGTTACACAGTGGGCTGGAAATCAAGAGTTGCCTATCTTTCATAGAGCTGATAAGCCACTTCCTTCAAAGAACAAGCTTTCTTCTTTCACCCCTTTTAAAAAAATCGACATAATTATTGATTTCTTTAAAAAAAAGTTTACTGAAGCTGAGGCTGCTGGGTTGTACCCAACCATCTCTGGCTCCACCTTTAGTTGGGGGACCGTGCATGCCTCTGCTGCCTCAGATATCCCTTGCTCTGTCCTTCGCGTCTTTCTCATTTCATCCCCCCTCTCTCTCCTCACATGTCTGCGATTCCCGACTCCCTCGGACCCCACATTTTTTCTCGATTCTCAACGACCATCCGCACCGGATTATTATTTCCTTTTTCTTGTTTTGTTCGCTTTCGTTTCCTACCCCATTGTCTTTTTCCGCATTCCTCTCCCTCTTATCTCTGATTCCTTCTCCTATTTCTCAAGTACCCACTTGCGTTACTTTTCAACTGTGAGATATTTGCCAGGTGAGGCTGCTTTTGGATTTTGCTTTGGCGGGGATCCTGGCTTTCCTAGATTCATTTCTATACACTGATCATCGCCATCTCGTTTCTTCTTCCGCGTGCTTTCTGGGTTTTTCTATCAGGTTTCTCAATTCGAATTTTTTCATCCGACTCTCTATTTGGATTTGAATATCTCGGAGACACTGCATGGAATGATTTTGATTTTCTCCGTGATTCCTAGTTCTCAAAGGTAAATGGATTGATTAGCAATTCTGGTTTACCACTAAGCACTTCTCATTAAATGTTTTTGTTTTTTATTGACCTGGTCTGCTTTTCTCTGGGAATATCTGCTGTTTTTTTTCCTTAAATCTCCTTATGTCTGTGGGCTCCTGTTTCTGATATACGGGTTATGATTCCCAAGAAGCACATGGGTGCCAATTCTTGGCGTAGTCTGAATTGCGTTTAATTTTGAATCAGTGAAGGATTTTTCTTTCCCGAGTTTTCTCTTTATCAAACGCAGTGGAACAAACATCATATTTGATTTAGAATGGATTTTTTTTTTTGTAATGTTATCTGATCTTGTTGGTGCTTCTGTCTTTGTCCTCTAGGTCATGCAGATCTTCATGCAAAATGGGACACTCTGCTTTCGAAATTGAACACTGGCTTCATAAGCTCATTGGATCTCCACATTGATGTGGATCCTTTGCAAGTGATTGGGCTCAAGACATCTGCAGATGGAGTTATTTTCTAATTGTAAGCTGTCAAGCTTCTTCGGGACCACTTTTAAGTCAATAACTTGCAAATGTATGTTTCTGGCGTCTACTATTTTGATTCTTAGGGCTCTTTTGCTTCCTCCAGCTCCTGCCTTTGGTGGGATTGAATGGGCCAGTCTTGTATATGCTCCTACCCTTTCTTCTTCATCTAGTTCTGAATCTGGGATCAGGCAAGATAAGTTTTTGGAGGTCCCTCAAATTGTATGGGGATTGAACAACCAGAAGATAGCATTTGCAAGGGCTTGTCTTACTGCAAGAATGCTGAATCGAACTCTATTGATGCCTAGCCTTAGTGCCTCCTTGTTTTACAAAGAAATTGATCTTCTAAAACCCATTTCCTTTGATAAGGTTTTCCAATTTGAGAAGTTTAATTCACTCTGTAGTGGGTTTGTAAGGTTGGGTCGCTACTCTGATCTTGTAAACCAAACCCAAGTGCTTGATATGCAAAAGGGAAGCGGAAGGAAATGGACATTGGAGAGGGACATGGATCAATTGATGCAATATAGCAGAGACCCCTCTGCTCAACATGAGGTAATTCGAATTGTGGGAAAAAACCCTTTCCTGTGGCATGATCATTGGCCTGTGAAGGATTATGCAAGTGTTTTTGAGTGCTTGGTTTGGGTAGATGAGATTGCAAAGGAGGCAGATAGGGTTGTGTCTAAGATTAAAACCATTGGAAAAGAAATAAGAGGTGAAACTGACAAGTCTTTGTTACAGCCTCTGCCATATATAGCTGTCCACATGAGGGTAGAGATAGACTGGATGATTCATTGTAAAAAGGTAGAGCAAAGATTAAACACAAATCAAATATGTTGTAGCAAGAAAGAGATTGCGGAAAGAGTTGGGAATCTCAAGAACACTGTGGGACTCCAGACTCCAGTGATTGTTTATCTTGCAGTGGCTGATAAGCTTCTTAATGAATCATCCCTACTCGAAGATTGGGAAGAAGGATTTATTCCTTATGAGAAGAAGAAACTTGGGGTTGATGGAATTTACAGCAAGTATCCATATCTGATTCAGTCTGCCATTGACTATGAAGTTTGCTCAAGGGCTGATATCTTTGTGGGGAACAGTTTCTCTACTTTTTCAAGCTTAATTGTACTGGAAAGAACACAGAAGATGATTAGAATGGGTGCATCTAGCAGTAGCATGTGTAAAACTGATCTAAGATGGCCTTCCTATGCCTATAATATAGCAGGGGAATCAAATGGTCCTATGAAATGGATCACTAATATGTCTGATGCAAGTCTTCTAGCAATCAGCTATGGCACCAGACGCTTATCTTGTTGACATGTACCATCTATCTCTGCAACTTCAGAATTTAGAGTAGATTAGCAAAGAAGGTGGTTTTTTTTTTTGGTTTCTTTGTCTGTATTTCTTCTTTGTATTCTCTTTTTGAAAATGGTGGCATGACTTGGAGATTGAGAAACTTTTCTTGTGGCTTAGTCCTTGACTATTTTATGTTAAGAAAAGTAAATAAAATATTTTATGTTCATGATAAAGAACAACTCGAGTGCTTGACTTTGTTTGAGATCAATATTTCATTTTCATGCTCAAATTATTTTGAGAAAAATATCATTATATTATACACAGAAGAGATTAGCTAGGCACTTGCTATATGAATTTCTACCCACTACCACCAGAGTTTTGTCTTGGATGGCTTTGCATTTTTGTAAATTTCGAGAGTAATTTGTTGGATGTCCCTGAATGTACAATAGGGATGCAATCTCATCCATTTATCTTACCTGTTGTCAAAGTCCCACATCGGAGAGGTTCGGGAGGGTGCTGGGCTATATAAACGGGTGTGCTGCACACCCTCACAAGAGCTCTTTTGGGGGAGAGGGTAATGGCCCTGTGACAAGTGGTATCAGAGCCAGCCCTGAGCCTTCGGTCTCTGGTGGACCCTCCGGACGCCGGCGAGGTTGCCGGTGGGCCCCGCGGCGAGGTCGCTCGCGGATTGGCTGAGGGAGAATGTCAAAGTCCCACATCGGAGAGGCTCGGGAGGGTGCTAGGCTATATAAACGAGTGCGCTACACACCCTCACAAGAGCTCTTTTGGGGGAGAGGGTAATGGCCCGTGACACTGGGGAGATGGTTATTTGGGGAAGTGGAGTCTGATTCTCTGTTGTCTCTGGCTCTCTGCATTTGTTTTCGTTGGTACTCCGCCAGGTTTCAGTTTCAATATTTAACAACATTCTCGTGTCTCTTCAATAAATGATAGTAACGAAGTTTTTTAGAAGTCCCTTTTAGAATATTTTTTAAAGAGTTTGAGTTGAAATCTAGATTTTGGAGAATAGATTTTGGGAAAATAACTTTTATGGATTTCAAGGTAAAAATATTTGAAAAGTTATTGTGCTTGTTTGGCAACATCGTTGCCAAAACGGTGCATGTAAGCCGAGACAAAACCATCTTGAAATCTATAAAAACCATCTCGAAATCCATAAAAACCATCTTGAAATCCGTAAAACCATCTTGAAATCCATAAAATGCCTCAGAATCTGTAAAATCCATTCTCCTAACGGAGTTCCCAAACACACACATTGGCTTTTACAGAGTTCGAGACAAAAAGTAAGTAGGAAAGATGAAAAAAATGAAAAAGAGGAAAATGAAAATTTATCATGATAAAAAGTATGATTTAATAAGAAAATGGTTTTTCAAAATCTAGATTTTGAAAAAAAAAATATGATTACTTACAAAATCCAGGTTTCAAAGTAAACCCAAACAAGCCTTTAAGTACCATATTGTTCTTCTTAATCATCATCTTCTTTGTCCACACATGCACCCACATACTACAAATCGTCTTCTTCACTTAAGATTTCATTTCATTGGCATAGACATGCCAGATTTTGTGTGTGTGTGTTTATGTTATAGGAGGAGGTTTGAGCCTCAAATTTCCACCAACAACCTGCACTTCACTCATCTGACTCTTGTGACTTGTCACATGAGTTCCTTTTCGGTGGCTCACACACACTGGAGAATTCATTTTCTAACAGCTGGCTAGCAGAAAGTGTGAGATGTTTGGAGTATGTTCATATAGGGCTTGTTTGGGGAGGCCGTTTACCTCTCTAAAAGCCATTCATACGCTTACCGAGACAAAATTCCTCTCACATATTTATCTCGAAATATGTGTCCGTTCTTCCAAAAGACTATCCAAACAAACCCATACTTGAGGGTAAAAAGGTTTCCCCGGGAGTTTCTGAGTTGCGTGATGGCCTGGGCAATGAATGAATGACACGGAAAAGAGTGATGGCCAAAAAGATAGGGTAAGAAAAGAGTATAATTTAAGGTGAACTTGCATGACTGTGAGAATAAATGTAAGGGACAATTGAGTAGGAACAGTGTTTGCTTTATTAATGAAGCGGGGTCTTTACCTTATTACATGTCGATATACAGTATAAGTAAATCCGCTCTGAGATGTTTCAAAATGCTCTACTTTTGTCTGCTTGCCTACTTCTGCTTGTGAGCTCTGTGTGTGGTCAGTGGTGGGTGGGGGAAGGGTGGGTGGTCATTCCATAATTCTGAAGATGGGACCAATGGCAGAAGCCGCAATCGTAGTCATGAAGTCGCAGTCCTATGAGGAGAGCGGGTCGTCCTCTTTCCACTCTGGATTATTACCATCATTTTCGTTTGGCGTTGTTAGATTGAAAAACGAGCCAGCCCGTCAACAACCGCCCCCAACAGTTGTAAAATGTGCGTCCGCTTGTGGATGTAGTTGCAAGCTATCCTTTGTGTAGGTAGTAATTCCTGAATTGATAGGAATAATTCATGGCCTTTATTTACGTTGAAATAGAGGAATTCATTAAGTGTTAGGTCGGATTCTATATAAGCAATTAATTTAATGTTGAGAGGATGCGCTTTGGAACACCCGTTCAAAGATATTGCGAATGAGGTTAGGTTGCTTTTGAATAGGAACTGACATGTTATTATCACCCATATATTTAGGGAAGGAAATACTACTGCATACTATCTTGCGAAATTAGCACATGTATTTACAGGCAATTATTGTATTTTTTGGCAACCACCACCTCATTTGAATGGGGTTGGGGTGAGGGGGCATAGGGTCTTTGAGGCCCCTTGTTTTGTAATACTCTTTTAAGTTTAATGTTATCCAGTTTTTAATTCAAAAAAATGCTAGTATGCGCTGGCTGTGACTAGTTGACAAGCCAACCCTCGACATATATTTTTAAAAAAAATTAAATTTTCTTCTGTTTTTTTTCATTTTTCTATAAGATTGTATAATCATATAATTTTTTCCACCAATAAATTTTCAATAGTTACATTTTTTTTTAAATTTTCAAAAAAATATAAGTATTAATGGTTTATTATAATTTTAAATATAATATTACATAAAGTTGATATAAAAAATAAAATATTTTATACTATAATAAGTATTATTTATTATAATTTAAAAAAATATTTAGATAAAAAGGTAAAAGAATATAATATATTATTTTAAAATAAAAAAAATATAGGGCATTGGAATTAGCCCAAACCCACATATGTATGGCGCAGGTTGGGCTTGCATAGTACCATCCCTAGGCATTGTTGTCCTTTTCTTGAGAAAATAGTTATGGAGTGCTTACAAATGATTTTTAGTAAGGATTTTGTGCCTTTTTCCATTTTTATTAGGTGTTTATAACTTCATCTATTTTTTATATCGTATTTACATTAAATTTCTTATATTTATTAAGTTAAGTTTTTCAATCATATACGATTGTTTGTTATATTTTTTTCATGTGGTTTTATTATTAGATGATAATATTTTAAGAATAGCATATAATAAATATAAGAAATTTAAATTAAGTATTTCGTTTATTAGGACATTGCATATTTTTCTTTTTATTAGTCACCTGAACTATAAACTAGACATGATATAAAAGAGAAAAGCTGGAAGGACTTGATTGACATCAAATAAAATTACAAGGACATGATAAAAGAAACATAGGGATCTGATCAGTGAAATATAAGGATTTGTATGTAACTTTCCCAAATTTGTCTTGGAAAAAGGGTTTTATCCTTATTTTGTACTTGAATTATAATTTTAAAATGTATAAAAATTAATTTAAAAGGTCAAGTGAAAAAGAAAAATTAAAATATCGAAAGAGTTATAGCCTGTGAAATAATCCTTCGCCCTTAACAGAAAATATTAGTACTGAAAAACAGTCCTTAATTGTTAATAAAATAAAATAAAAATAGAGAAATTTAGTTTTAGATTCCAAATAAATAAGTTATTTAAGGAATGACCCCATGGATGAAAATATTTAATGAAAGGTCCCATTAACAATATGAGATGTTGTCAACACAGCGTATGATGTTGTTAATACAAAAATTTTATGTTGTCAATTGATATCTCTCATTAAGTAACTTGTATATTTGGGGAGTAACTAAATTTTCTGTAAAAATAAGCAACTACTCCCAAATATAAAAGCAAAGGACAATCCGTGAGGACAGCACTTTTCAGATCACAAACGTACATTTGGACAAATATCGAGGCATCATTTGTGAGAAGCAATAAATTAGAGCTTTGCTCACCATTCAGCGTTGGAGTATAGTAGTTAATGCAACTATCACTTCTCCAGGGATCGAACGTTCGATTCTTGGAAGTCACGCTTGAGGGCAGATGATACCCACCCTTGGTGTAAAGTACCTTAAAGGAGTGCGTCATGTGTGTTCCTCGCTCCGGATTAGTCGGTTGCCTCGGGTTACCTGATTCAGTTGAAAGAAGGCTAGGGACTCAGAAAAAAACGCCGGATGCCGAGGAGTTCGGGGGGCCATAGGCCCAATCCGCCCGTTGTTCACCGAAAAATAAATTAGAGCTTTGCTCTGTTGTTGGCAATAAACGCAGAATATTCCTAATTTCTGCCAAAAAAAAGCATATATTATAATACTTAACATTATATATATACATATATATTCATGTTCATGTCTCCGATCAAGTCATTATAAGTGGATGCTTATTTAAAAAAATAGCTCAAAGCAGTTGATAAAAAATCCACTATTCTTTTTTTTTTTCGGCCGAAAAAGATTACTATTACTATTGGAAACATAATAAGTGCAAATTACTACAGGTCACAGCAAGAAAATTAGAAAAGAAATTTATCATCATATTCTAAATAGAGAATTTACTAAATAAAAGGTTTTAAAAATTGTCAAATTACCATCAGGTTCCGCAATAGTCGGTCTGGTTATCATTAACAACCTTAGTAGCAGTAAATAACAACCGGACCGCCTACCGCTAATTTTGTCAAGCTTTAAAATTTTTTATTCATTAATTCTTTTTATTAGGGACTGATTGTAAATTTCTTAAAATAAATTAAAGAGAAAACTAAACAATAAACATAAAACATCATCCCATGTCTATCTAGACCCCTTCTAAATCAGCTTCAAAATCCTTAACAACTGAGGTGACAGTCTTGTCGTTCAGTCTTCTGAGTAACCCAATTAATCAGCAGCTAAATTTGCTTCTCTTTTGAACATAAATTCTTTCAAAGTTCCTTATGGCAATGATATTTTCCAAGACAGCACTACACCTCCATCCCGGCTGTTCGCTTGCACCTGTAATACACTTGATGAGTACATATTGGTTTCGTTTGACAAAGCTTTTCAGGAGTTCAATAACACGTTCAACAGTGTTTTTCTGCAAAACGAGGTAATCTTCTTCATATATTTGCCTCGACTTGTATAAAAGTACTTCTTTACCATTTTTCCAAACGAGCCCACTACCAGATTCAAATATCACATCCTCCAATTGTTTGTCTGCATCATAGATCATAGCTTCTTCCATTGCAATACATTCACCCATAAGTGCAAATTCAGCTTGAATCACAAAGCATCCAGGCTGTGGCAGTCCTTCTATCTTCTAAATGAAATGCACAATGTGTATTAATTTTCAGATAATTTCCTTCTGGCTTTTTTCATTTTTAACACTCACCAGATGTAGGCAATGGTTTGGATGCTGCATGGGGAGACTCTTCCTTCCACCCTCTTAGCTTCCCAAAATTCCTGTGACATTATGTTTGCCTAGTAAAAAACTCGTGACCGAATACTTTTTGAGTGAAAAACTCTTTTTGATATAATAAATCAATTCTAAATCCAACATTTATTTAAATTCAAATATATTTTAATAAAATGCATTCTAAATTTTCTAAACGGTACGAACTTGGATGATTGTTTAATATCTAGATAGAGACGAAGTTGGGTAATGTGTGATGGTGAGTTCAAGAAGTATGTGATAGAGTGATAAGGTTGAGAGATGCATCAATGTGTCTTGTTTTTGCCAATATCATGTTGGGCTGATAAACATTGGGGCTACTACACTTTGGCCCAATATCTCTTTTTTTGCCGACACATGTTGGCCCAATATAAAAAAGGATGAATCAAACTTTTTAATATTGGGCCTGCAGGGCTTTGCCTCAAGAAGCTTCTTCCAAAAAAAAAAAACAAATAAATGATTTTCCACTCAGTAGCATTAGAAGTCAATATTCATTATCCGAAATAAAAATATAAAATGATAAGTAGATGACGTCACATAAAAAACTTATTTTATCATATGGAGCATATTCTGTGAATTAAAAAATGCAAAAGAAGTCATCTTTTAGTTCGCGGTATAAGCCTCTAATGAGCTATTAATCTATTTCATTATTTTCTTTTGGCAGTATCTTAATCTTAATTTTCTCATATCCTGTCTGAAGGATTTTAAGGGTACCTGGAGATGCCGAATTACGAATCTGCAGATACCCACGCGGAAGACGGATCACAAGAATGGATTCGAATATGATACACAGGAAATACACCGAAGGCAAGAGGAGAGGAGAGGAGATGATTCTCTGAAAGAGAAAAGGGAAGAGAGAAAACTTGTTTGCTCTGTGCGTTATGTCTGCCGCCTTTGGGGAGCCACACACTTATCTTGTAACTTCCCACTAGGGTTTAGGTTTACGTATTTGACCTAGCCCATAGACTTGGGCCTAATCCATCAAGGGTGGCCCATATCCCAACATCTCCCACTCACACTTGGTGAATTACGAGACGTAGGTCTCATCCTTCTCTTTTCTTCCTTTCATACTAGGTGTTTTACCGTGACCGCATGGGCATGACGTCTTTTAGATGTTTGTACTAGAAATCCTTTTCACAGGACCAGCACAAGACAACCTTTTTTCATGTAGCTTGAATCTGGTTATTATGCCTCATATGTCTTAGATTTAACCAAAATACACTTTCACTTTGACGAATCTAATCCCTCCCAAGTCAACATAAAACTTAGATCATCTTTCTCGTATGCTTGGTATCCACACTTATGAAATCTCCAAGTTGATGTCATAAGGGACATGTCATAGACACCAGCATAGTTGTGTATTTATTAGGTAATATTCCTTTCGCCCATATATCATTTTGATATACGTCAACTGCTTTCCTAACATAGTACCTTGTATCGCATCTATCATAATAGTAGAATGTATGTTAAGGTAGCAGTCATTGAAGTATACCTCCATGATAATGTCAAAGTCAAAGGACATAAGTAGAAATATTAATTTCTTGGGACTCACACAGCAATGAAGCAGGGATCCATTCACTTGCTTCCCTTTTGCGGTTCTATAACATATGTGGTATGAATCACATGCTACGGTGTTTCTCTTATACTATAAGAGCGTACGTCGGTTTTGAAACATTCTATTAACACCGTACAGACTTTTAGTCT